>CM053759.1:1848616-1983568 GCA_028658305.1 Pachyuromys duprasi | reverse complement strand
AAACAGGGACTGTTTCAGTCATGATCTTGATGGCTGACTCTTTGATCCTCCCCCATACAAGCTGGGGAGTGACAGACTGGCTAGATCCCAGGGGAGGACATTGCAGCCAGCCCTGAGGAGACAGGATAAGCTGGGGTTGGATAGAAGGGAAGGAGGTCCTCCCCTGTTGGTGGACTTGGAGGGGGCGGGGAGGAGGGAGATGAGGAAGGGAGTGGGAGGGTAGAAGGGAATGAGGGAGGGGGCTATGCCTGGGATTCAAAGGAGGAAGGAGATGAGGGAGGGAGTGGGAGGGTAGAAGGGAATGAGGGAGGGGGCTATGCCTGGGATTCAAAGTACCTAACCTGTGATTGATATAAAATAAATAAATTTAAAAAAATTGTACATAAAAAAAAAATCAGAGGTTTCTGCCCACAGTTGCTTGGTCTCAGAATTTGATGGTGAAGAGATTTTCCACTTGTGATACACAAAAAGCAGAGACACAGACAGAAAAGAGCCAGGGACAGTACCATTAAGGACCTGTTTCCAGCTACCTAATTCCTCCAACTCGATCCCACAGACTGAAGTTCCCAGAACCTCCCAAGATAGTCCCACCAACCTGAGCACTAAGTGTACAACACACGAACCTGTGGAAGGCATTCCATGTTCACTCTGTATCAACCCCATGTGATGCACACTGTTGAACTCTGTAAGAAAGAAGAGAGTGTCCAGAAAGAAGCTGCTGGATAGAAAAGGCTTAAATGGTGATTAGCAAGGTACTCTTCTTGACATCCATCCCAACATGACCTTGAAACACTTCTAAGAACTTTCCTCTCAACACACTTCATAAAGGTTCCTGTAGAGCAGAGACAGCCAAAGGATTATCTATGACCATGAAAATATTCAGTGCTTATAACCATACAGTAGCCAAGAGCCGTACGTGAATGAATACTTGCATTGCAACTAGGACAAATGAAAAAAAATTTTCGTTTTATTTAATTTAAATGAAAAAGCCGCATAGAAATAGTATATTAGTCAAGGTTCTCTAGAAGAACAGATCAGATAGAATGTGTATGTATAAATCTATTTCTAGATAGACGAATAGACAATAGATAGGTGATAGATAGAGAGGTATCTGTGCACTGTGGAAGCTGAGAAGCCAGTTGGACGCCTCAGCAGTCCCGACCTGGCGCCAAAGGCCTGCCAAGTTCCTGTCGCGCTGCTATTTAGCCCACACTGGAAGGCCAAAGACTCTGGAGCTGCTGCTGGTGGCAGCGCAGAGACAGATAACTCACTCACAGGGTGGGCAAGGTTTTTCCTCAGGTCTCCTCATATCTGGACCACCTCCAGGAGGGGATGCATCTTCTGAGAGAAGGTCTGCCCCACTGACTTGTTCTTTTTACTTTTTTTTTTTTTTTGGAAACACTCTCACAAACACATCCAGAAGTGTGTCTCTCGATTGATTCCTGACCTACTCAAGCTGAGAATCAAGACGAGTCGTCAGAGCTCGTGTACACGCTATTCTACAGTGCAGCCGGCAAGCGGCACACACAGCATGGCGGTATTCCAGACAGGCTACCAAAGCTTATTTAAGGAGCACTTAGTAGGAAGAGAAAAATAGCAATTTCCCACATGTGACAATGCTTCCTGACGACTTAGTGACCAAGGAATGAAAGCTGTGTGGAGTCAAAGATTGGGATGGAAAGAAGAGAAAGATTAATTAGAACAATTATTTCGTTGCCTCTAGAAAGTGTTTTTGTCTCGTTGTCACCATTCTATAAGCAGCACAGTAATAACTGAAACCCAGCACGGAACGTCTTATTTTATTAACTTAGATAAAATGGTAGTTTCCCATCAATTTCTGTTTGTTTGCTTTGTTTTGAGGCAGGGCCTTGCTGTGCAGCTAAACTCAGCCTGGAACTCACTATGCATCCCAGGCTGGTCTTGAATGCTCAATCCTCCTGCCTCAGCCTCCTGAACGATGGGATTAAAAAGTTGGAAATCATCCTCAGCTTCAAATGGTAATCTCTCTTCCAGGCAGGAGAGGCAGCACACAGGCTCTGCCAGAGACAGGAGAGGAGGTCGCTCAGAAAGCTGCTTGCTGCCCTGCGGTCCCTGCTGCTCTACCCTCCGTGCCTTTTATGCAGACAGAAGGACCACCTACACCACTCTTGCTTTTCCTCTGTAAACATGATGTTATTCCTGTGTGATCTGGGTTATAATGTTCTCACTGCTCAAGGAAGTTATTGCTGTTGGGCAACTGCACACAACACTGCAGGTTGGTCTGTCTGTCTGCCTGGTTTGGTTTTCCAGTGCTGGTGATAGACCCCCGAGCTCTGCACACACGAAGCAAGTGCTCTGCCCTAAGCCACAACCGGGCCTTTACACTGCAGGTTTTAAGAGAACAATAACCCAGCATGGCCTATCCTGTCAGCACGGAAGCATGAACAGAACTTCCAGACCAATTTAACACAAAGTGATGGAGAAACACATGCTTAGTGGAATAGAGGATCCAGCAGCTAAATGTTCTTATTCATAACAAGGTACATTCTCTTGTTCCAGGCAGGATATTTAAAGCTTTTCCCACAGTTGACTGTTTCTATGATAATGACAAGTGACATTTATATAATGATTTTTCACTGAAAGGCCAAAAAATGTACCATAAACCTTTTAAAATGATATAAATATGTCACCCACAGTAAATGTGGCCACCGATCATACTGGGTGCATAAAGCAACTTTTAGAAGCCCCCAAGTGCATATTATAGAAAGGAAGTTGAATGCTATGCCTAAAATAAAATGATACTCTGGGTTAGATGAGACAAAATTGTTATTATAAAACATTTGTTTCTCTTTGGTTTATATAACTACCGTGTGTGGGTCTTACTCCATGAAGGTCACAAGAAGCAATAAGAGTTTATTGCTTGTATCTAACACAAAAGTATGAATATTATTCTTTATATAAAAGTGCATAGTTGGGGGCTGAAGAGATGGCTCAGCAGTTGAGAGCATTTACTGCTCTTGCAGAAAGAGGGGAGACTGGGTGCTCGCATCTGTATTCCAGAATGCATAACTTCCTGTGATTCCAGCTTGAGGAGATCTAATGCCTTCTTCCAGACCCCACAGGCACCTGAATTCACACGTGTGTGCGTGTGCGTGTGTGTGTAGGCTATAGGACAGCCTCTGGTATTGAGCTTGACTTCCGCCTTGTTTTTGACACGATGTTTGTCAGGCTAGCCCACCCCAGGGACTCTCCTGTCTGCATTCTATCGTAGACAGGTGCTACTGTATCTGTTTGGTAGGCTCTGAGGATTTGAACTCAGATCTTCACCGCACAATCCATTCTACCCACTGAACCTCCCCTAACCCCTAAATGCCATTTTCAAAAGATTTTGTAAATTTAATGAGCATTTTCATAAAGTGAAAACTTACCACAGCTATTGAAATACATATTTTGCTCAAGTGTCTCACAATTTACTTCCAATTAGCACATAATTCTGAAACTGCATGTCTATGTTTTCATTTCTATATCACTGTGAGAGAAATGCTTGACATAGACAGCTTGAAGGAAGAGAGGGTTATCAATTACTGAGAGGTCAGGACATGGAAAACTGGCCCCATGAATGTGGACAGGACACCATGGCTGTAGGGATGGTGAGAAAGGTCAGGACATGGATAACTTGTCAGTACATGAACGTGCACAGGACACCATGGTTGTGAGGATGGTGAGAAAGGTCAGGACATGGATAACTGGTCCCATGAACGTGGACAGGACACCATGGCTGTAGGGAAGGGTGGTAGAGAAGAGGTATCTGGCCAGCTAGGAAGGAGAGGGAGGGAGAAAGTGAAGGAGAGAGAAGAAGAGAGGAAAGAGAAGAAAAGAGGGAGAAAAGGGGAAAAAGAGAGAGGCCTGCAGGGGTATACACCTTCAAGGATCATCCCTCATAATCTACTTTCTCAGCTTGGTTCCTCTCTCTCAAGTTCCCAGAACACCCTGAAAAATCAACCCTGTCTAGGTACCAAATATTCAAATCCTGCTCCCATGGGGGAGATTACTACGTCCAAACCATAAAGCTGTGTAAATTGCTGTTCTGTGATTACTGTAACCCAGGTCTGAGCCCTCAGGAGACACTCCAGAAGCCTGAGGCAGGTTGTCTTACCCTGAAGTAATGGCGCTGCTTTCCACAGTAGGAGAGCAGAGTGTGGATCTGCCCACCATGCTCCAGAAGGACCCAGGCCTGCAGCAGCTGGCTGACACAAAACAAGCTCCGTGGTTTGTTTGCTGTCATTTTGCTTTGCTTTGTTTGTGCTACCCTCCTTTACCTTGCTTTGCTATTTTTGTCTTACTATTTTTTCCTTTTGTTTTGATTTTCTTTCTTTATTCAGAGATGCAGAGCAAGAACATGAAGTGGGGAAGCAGGGAAGTGGGGAAGAGCTTGGGTAGGGAAATGAATATAATCAAAATAACATTGTATGAAAAAAAGTATTTTTTAAAATTAAAAACAATACAGAGCATTATGTTATGCTTTAATCTATAGCAAAAGCTAAATATTTAACCAAAGAGAAATCCTATATTAGGAAAAATTACTGGGAAGACACTGAAAAGCATTACTATATTAAAAGTTATTTTTCCATCTTTTTTTCTTTACTACAATTTCAACAGCTATTTCATTGGGTTGCTGTGAAGCATTAAAAATACTAACATGAAGGATTCATGATATCCTAGGTTTCTATACTTTATTCATTTATTTAAAGAAATACATTGAGGGCTGGAGAGATTCAGCATTTGCCACTCAAACCTGACAACCTGAGTCTGGACCCCGGGATCCGTGTAAAAGCCAGATGCTATGCCATGTGTCTGTAATCTCAGCAAACAGCAAGAGAGACACTGACTCAAACAAGTCAGAAGTTGGGACCAACACCCCAAGTTGTTCTGTGAGCACCACACACAGGCTTGTATATGTCCCTCCACACAACCATGTACACATAAGGCATATGTGTGACTAGAGCACACACACATACATATGTCATATGTATATACACACGTATATAATGTTTCAGAAGCCATTAAAATTAGATGCTTAATATGTTTTAATATTGTTTTTATGTCTGTGTGGGCATACATGATTTGGTTTAGCTTTCAATAGAAAAGGTGATAAAGCAATAAACGCACCTATTACAGTGCCTGCTGCTTTTACTGCCTACTGCATCTTAAAAACATATGTCTTAATTATATATATATATATATGTGTGTGTCTGTGTAGTGTTTGTAAATGTGAGTGCAGTGCTCACGAACAGCCTGTGGCAAGGTAAAGCATGCATGGAGGGGCTCACTGAAAGAAAAGAGAGATCCAAGAATCAGGAAGATTTATTGAAATTTAAAAGATGACGTTGAAACAAATCAATCCTTAGAAGGGATGGAAGTGGTGCCAACATTCTGGGAAACAGTTTGGCAGTTTCATAAAAAATTAAACACTCCACCTACCATACAATCTAGTCATTCTTTCTCTAGACATTCAGCCACGAAAAAGCATGTGCCCATGCAGAGACTTGTGTACAAGTGTTCGGGGCTGCTGCTTTTGAGATTGTCCCAAATGGGAAACAGTCCACAAGCTCACCGCATGACTGGATAAACGGCCAAGGAATGCAGTGGAACCATTTAACAGAAGAGGTTCCTGGTGTGGCCAGCCTGCTGCACCTCAGAGTCAGGACGCTAAGAGAAGCAGAGAGGGATAGAAACAAGTAACTACAACAGAAATTACAGAGGCGTGGTGATACAAACAGGAATGGCTACTTGAGGGAAAAGAAGCAAGCACTAGGAAGGCAGAGGCAGGAGGATCTCTGTGAGTTTGAGGCCAGCCTGCTCTACGTAGTGAGAGTCAGGACAGCCAGGGCTACAGAGAGAGCCTCCCTCCAAATTAAAAAAAAAGGCCACAAACTGGAAATTACATGAAAATATTAAGTTTATGGCAGATCAGTGCTGTCTATCTGTGCTTAGTTTGAAGAGTTCAAGACAAAAAGAACAGAAAATATGAACTTCAGAGAGTTAAAGAAAAAAATGCAAAGATTTTTTTTCCCAGATCTAAAGCAAGAGAAGAGCTAAATGCCAAGTAAGTGGAAAAAATAAAAACCCAAACATCTACATATCCCAAGGAATATCAGAACACTATGGGTAATCTAAGAAGATTAAATTCTCCAGAGATGCAAGATGCAGTCACCTGCTCCCAAAAATAAGGTTCAAATTGTCGGCACAAAATCAGTGTATGGCAAGTGGAATGGTAAACCTCTGTGTTAAACAAGATTCAATTAGAAATGGGGGGGGGAGGTCATTTCAAGATTATAATTTTCAGTATAACAAAACAAAAACCTAACTTGACAAGATAGCCCAACTTTCAAAAGAGAAAATAATGAACTAGAAGCTCAGGGTCAAGGGTCAGTAACATTAACCCAGGAGAGTGACAAAGAGAGAGCAGAAGGACAGGCAGCGAGCCTAGACGTGAACAAATTTATATCAGAAGGAAGTGTGAGAAAATGTTCAGGGAGAAAACAGCCAAGAACCAATGCAGGACCCTACTAGAGGGTCCTGTGGTGAGCTGCTTCCTCTTGTGCACAAAGAAGCAGGGTACATGTGATGTGCCGGACAGTAACACAGGGCAGTAGCCATCGCGAGCACAACTGTACTGCTATATTTCTACACAGCTGCCAGCACAGTGGGTCTGCAGGCACCAACACCAGCACACCCATTCTGCTGTGACATTACCATGGCATTCCTGGCAAGAAACTCTCAACTCTATTTTCTTCTGAGAACATCATCATATGTATAGTCTGTCCCTGATGGAACCGCTGTGCCACACACATACACATGCTCCACACACATGCACTCAAACATACACACTCACGCACACACATGCACACACACTTTCTGCTGGCTCTGTTTCTCTGAAGAACTCCAAGAGGTGTGCAGTGATAAGTGTTAAAGGCAAGAGCGTTAGACGGACATCCACAACACTGCTAGCACTTGTTTCTTCTGGAAGCAGGAAACATGGGACGCATTCCCACGCCTATGCTCTGTCTTCCTATGGTCTCTGAGTTTTTAAAACTAATTTCAGTGCACTGAGAAATAAACATATATGGTTACATTCTGCAGTGGTTGTAGCTTTTCTTCATGGTGATTTATAAACCCACCTCCTCATTAAAGGCGAGAAAGCTTCAGACACTGGCAGGTTTTACACACTTTCAAGTGTCTCTTCCTAGTTGCATGGCCCTGAATTAGTACCTGTCCCAACATCCTCCTTGTCCCTCTCACGGAGGAGACTCACACTCAAATTTCCTCACGTGGACTCGGGTTGAGCTGTGTGGGGCCACCAGCCTGAGGGCCAGGGTGCACATGCTTGCTTCCTTTGCTTTTCTAGAAAGCGTTTTCACTGTCCTGTCTTAGAAGCTACTGCTTTTTAATTTAGCCTCTTTTCATAGCTGATGCTTGGTTACATGAGCTCAGCTGAAGCTCTTTCTTTCTCCAAATCTTCTATGGTAAGTCACTTAATGTTCTCAGAGCATTAACATGCATCTGGCAGGACCTGGGTCCTGGTGGCAGTTTTAAAGAAAACTGTGAATAATGACATCCACAGAGACCCACAGAGAGGAGGCTCAAGCCAGGAACTCCTGACACAGGAGTAGAACTTCTGCTGTTTGTTCTTCCAGCGCTGCCATAACGCGTGCTCAGAAGCCCCCTGTCCTGCAGGCCAGCTGCTCGCACCTATAATCCATACAAGAGGCACAGCCAGGCAGCTCTCTGAATTCAAGGCCAGCCTGGTCTACATAGGAAGTTCCATGCCAGCCAGAGCCATAAAATGAGACCCTGTCTCCAACAGAAAGAGAAAAGAATAAATAAAGGAGGGGAGAGATGGCCAGAGGGAGGGAAGAAGGGAAAAGACCAGTCTTCCTACTTGTCTTAGTTCCCTCACCTTGACAATGTTCTGTATGATGACCACATTTTCCCAGTGTATCTTATAATAAGCATATAATATATGTGTTTGTATGTATAAAAACACCAGCACCTACACTAGCCTAGTTCATCAGTTCTCAGCTCATACAGGAAATCACTCTGAGGCCTGGTGGGTACGCAGCCTCTTGCACAGGCAGGAGAAAGCGCCTCCTTGAGTTTTGCACCCTGTGTGCACCATTTCTTCCAACTTAGTTCTGAGTCTGATCCATGCCATCCCTGGCTTCTCTGCTGTGCAAAGGGCTCCCGGCAGCGCGTGCCTCTCCCCACCACAGCTCCAGACACACAGTGATCTCTCGTTAGTGACCTAAGCCCTCACTTAGTATGAAAACGGGAGAGAAGCAGAGCAGGCGGGGTGGCCTGGCCTTTCACTAAGTCCTTCCTGTGTGTAGCGCCTACCCCGGGAGCTGAGGAGGTTCTAGGCTGCAAGCGTCCACAGGCGGTTACCTGTCACAAAGCAAGCAGTGATTCTGCTTGTCTCTGCCCTGGAAGGAAACACCTAGAGTGAATTCAGCAGCGAGATGTTTCTAATTATACTCTGAGAAAAAGGTTAATACGCGGATGTTTAGTCTGACAAGGAAATGACTCAGCAACTCTGTGATAATTGTTTTTCAAATATCTGAATGGATGCCAGATGAAAAGGGGTCAAGGTCTGTGTGTCACCGAGGGAGAAACCAGACCAGTGGTGGCTGGTGTGCGCAGCGGCTCTGGACTCCTTTCAGCCCTGGACCCCAGAGGCACCGTCAGAAGTCGTGTCTTTTGGGATAGTGTGTATAATAACTGGAGGTTTTGTCACAGTGAACCAGATGATAATAACCCTCCTCAGACTGTCCGGGACAGACTTCCAGCAGAGAGTCAAGAACGCAGTAGGTGGGTGGCAGGTTTAGGAAGCAACTGCCCTTTCTTCTCCCTTTACTTGGTGGTAGGGTGAGTGCGTGTTTTCAGCACACACCCATTCCTCATTTATCCTTTTGCTAGACTCCCCACATGTAACACATTTCTTGTCTCCTGAGGGTCACGACCTACAGGGACGGGCAGCCAATGTCTGTGGAGACCCCCTACCTCTGTCTCGGTTCTAAGACAAGCTAGAATTAGGACCTGTACTGGGGAAAACTGAGGGCGTGTTTCAAGGTTGTAAAGGCTGGGCTGAGCGTGGGAGCCTGCCCCCCAATCTTGTGAGGCGTTTATGCTGTGGTAATCCAAGATTAAGAGTGTAAAGCACTGGTGGAGGGAGCAGTGTGAGAGGGGAGGAAGAGGAAGGTGTGTGAGAGGAATTTTGAAAACATTGCTAGATGTTCTTGTCTGAGCAGTTTGGGGGAGTTACGTGTCCCACCACAGCCATGTGACACAGAAAAGGATTGATGTCCCATGTGCCCAACCCTCATAGTCCTGGAAAACGCAACCTTTCAAAAGATAAAAAAATTCTGTCCAAGGAAACTAATCAGGCCAGCAGGTGAGGAGGGGCTACGGCAGTGTCAGGTGCCCCCTCCCAATGCTCTGAGCTCTCAGTTGGCATCTGCACTAAGAATGTCTTCACCTTCGCTGAGAGAACTGGCTCTGTCTCCATCCAAAGCAGGTGCAAAGCAAGGCATCCCTTTCAGGGTGCTCAGCGTGCCGGCCTTCTGCAGAAGTGCTGGTCTTAGGGCTGTGTGTTTCCTTTGCTCCTGAAATAAAAAGCAAGGTCAAATTCAAAATAGTGATTAAATAATACAATCAAATAGAATAATAGCCAAATTGTTATCATATATCTAAATGTTCTTTTATGCATTTAGGTATTTCTCAGTGTGGCCCTTAAAACTGTCTCTGTACAATCTTTTCCAAATCCTGTCTCAGAAAGTGAATTAGAACTTCCTGGGAGTCTTGGGGATCTGGTTTTTAAAGGCAATCCAGGTGTTGATGTTGAAAATGCAGCATGAGCTTTTTTAAAAATATATAATTGAGGGGCTGGAGAGATGGCTCAGAGGTTAAGAGCACTGCCTGTTCTTCCAGAGGTCCTGAGTTCAATTCCCAGCAACCACATAGTGACTCACAACCATCTATAATAAGATCTAGTGTCTTCTTCTGGCATGCAGGTGCATATGCAGATAGAACATCGTATACATAATAAATAAAAATATATAATTGGAAAGAAATCTGTGTTGCATTAAGAGCATAATCATCTCAACGATTCTTCTACAGCCCAAGCTTAGGTACTACTCCACAAGATTCATTTTAAGGGATATAGCCCCGGTGCTGGAAGCAGAGACAAGCTTTTCATAGGAACTCCATGATCAGCCAGCCTCACCAAAATGGCAAGCTTCAGGTAAGAGGCACACGTACATCCATCACACATGAAAATTATTAAAATAATAACTAAAACAAAACACACCAGAACATAATAAAGATGTATAAAATATATGTTCTAAAAGAAAGGAAAGAATCCCACCTTCCTTTGCATCCTTCTCAGGAGCTATCTCTTTCCAACACTAAGGGAATCCAGCAGGAAAGACAGACGTTAGAAAGCAGGAGGCCCGCTTGGGAGCCTAACCATGAAAGTGGAAGGAGAGCAGGGGCAGCTGCTGACAGACACCCAGCAGGAACGGCCGGGCTCCTCTGGAGGTTCCAGAGAAGAACACTGAGGAGCTGGTGGTGCCAGCTGACCGGACAAGCCTGGGCACCTTAGGGCACCTGGATGCTGAGTAGTGGTGGACACATGAGAAATTTGGGCTTGCTACTTTCTGTGCGTTAGTGTTATGCCTGCATGTGTGTATGTGCACCACGTTCATGCCCACAGAGGTCACAACAGGGGAACCTACCTCTTGGAACTAGAGTTCTGAATGTTGGTGAGCCACATGTCTGTCCTAGGAATCAAACTTGTGTCCTCTGCAAGAGCAACAAGGACTCTTGACCAGCGAGCTATCTCTCCAACCCCTCTAAGAATATATATTTGTTAACGAAATAAAAAGTGCAAGACAATGATTGACTGGTTTGAAAGCGAGGAAATACACTCATGGTTTGCAAAGCCCTCACTTTGTCATCTCAATGTGAATAATGACCAGTGACACTTGTGTGTGTGTGTGTGTGTGTGCACTCGTGCACATGTGTGTGTTTAAGAGACAAGGAGTTAGGGGAGGGGGAAGTCAGTCCTCACCACAGGTAAAATAGATTATGACTAAAGCTGAAAAATCAAGCAGGAATACAAATGCAATTCCAAGCTACAGAGCACATACCAACATGTGCAGGGAAGCAGGGGCACAGCAGCCCTCGGGAGAGAAGGAGAGAGTGATGCTATGTGTTCGCTTGCATAGCGAATCTTATTTCTTTTGTAAGTGCTGTGCACATGTAACTTTGATTCTTCTTAAAAGGGGGATCTGTTGGCCAGTGACAGAAATGCACAGCTGAGGTGCTCTCACACTTGGTGTGTCAGAATTTGCACTCTCAGAAAGCAAAGCCAAGACAATGCTAGAAAGGTGAGAGAGGTTACATGGTGAGCAAATTCCCTGTGAGAGAAAGGAAAGGAGACAGCTGGCATGAGGCCTCCATTCTCAGTGTAGGGCCAGCCCTGTGAAGGGAAAGAATAATGCAACAATGGGAGGCAGAGCCTCTGTCTATTGCACAACTGAGAGAGAGATGTGTGCAAGTCGTCCGACAGCCCTGGTACATGCTGTCTCTCTTCTTGAGAGGAAGAGTAAGGCAGATCACGGTAACCAACTTTAGTACCCACCTCTACCATGAAGCAGAGGGCACAAACTGGCAGTCACTGTCTTCCTCTTGCATGCTCCATTCCAGATTTTACTCCCACTGAGCTTTGGCTGGGCATCTCAGGATCCTATCTGGTGGTTCGGCTGAACCTACATTTCTCAGTAGCCTGAACCCCTGGTTCAGACTAAAGTGGCCTCTCTTTCCCATGTAGTCACATGAAAACCACGATGGTCCCAAGGGCCACCTAGTAGCATAGACCTGTAATCACAGATAAATAGAAGGCCAGGGCAGAAAGACTGCAAGTTAGAATCCACGATGGGTTATTAAATGACTTCAAGGCCTGCAAAGACAACTTACTAAGACAGCATCTCAAATAAATAAATAATAAACAAACAAACGAATGAATGTCAGAGTGGGGCTGGAGATGGAGCTTAGCAGTACAGCGCCCTGATACCTATGGGGTTCTGGGTCTGATATTTTCAATCACTCTGTGGAGTTGGAGTCAGTGTCTCTGTCATGTTGGCTGCACTCTGATGACCGTTGCGGGTCCCATGCCTCACCTGTGACAGCAGGACCACAGCACCCTTCAGACTTCCAGGTCCTGCATGCAAGTGTATTGGACATGGCTGGGCGTTCTTGCTTTTATACATGGTCACCCAGTATGACAACTGGTCACCTTAGAAAGTATCAGAAATCCCTACTGTGCCTGTTTTGTGGGATCTATTCACAGTTTTAATCAATAGGTTTGGAGTCTGAACATTGGTCTCTCATTTCCCTTTGGCTTAGAAACTGAGGCGACTGCACAGCCTTCTTCTCCCACACTTCCTTCCATCAGTCAGAGCACCTTGCTGAGCTCTCTGGGTGTGTGTGTGCGTGTGTCTGTCTCTGTGTGTGTCTCTGTATGTGTCTCTGTGTGTGTGTCTGTCTCTGTATCTGTCTCTGTATGTGTCTCTGTGTGTGTGTCTGTCTCTGTATCTGTCTCTGTGTGTATGTGTGTGTCTCTATGTGTGTGTGTGTCTCTCTCTGTCTGTCTCTGTGTGTATGTGTGTGTATGTCTATTTCTGTGTGTCTCTCTGTCTCTGTCTTCTCTGTCTCTCTCGATGCTCCTAGAAAGGTCACACTACCTGACTTCCACAGCTTCCTTTTGTAAGTCCCCTTGGCAGTCTCTACAAGTTGACAATATGGTGGGTGTTCTCCTTGGGCTCTGGCAGCTAGGAGTCAGTAGCAAGCTTTTTTTTTTGCTTCCAAAGCCAGTTCTCTCACTGTTTGCAGTGAGCACAACTCTGTGAGGACATCTACCATCAGCCCCCACTGACAGAGGAGAGCCCATGTAGCTGCATCTGCAGTTCTATTTCACACACACCTTGAAGTCTGGTGAAGAATGAGACCTTCAGACCCTCCTTTCTGCTGAGCCTACTCCTACACTCCATCTGCCTGAGCTTTGAGACCCTCTGCCACCATCTGCCTTAATCCTGCAGGTGTTTCCACTCACAGTCCCCTCTGTGGGTTTCTGAAAGCCACCTCAGAGCCATATGTCTGAACCCAAGACACCATGCCTGTTTGGTCTCACTTTCTAGGTTCTTTGGTTAAATGCCTTGGTTCCTGCTCGCACATTCCAGGTAATTCCTGTAGCTGCTTTGGGGGAGTTATACATATTTGTTTTTGGGAAGGGGTTAGTTTTTTGAAACAGGGGCCTTACTCTGTATTCTAGGCTGGCCTGGAATTTATGGAAATCTTCCTGTCTCAGCACCCCGAGTACTAGGGCAACAGATGTGAGTCCACATACATGGATATTTTCCAAGTATAATATGTCTCTAGCTGGGCCTCTAGGACTTAAGTGAAGAGAGCAGCTCTTACAAGGGGCAGTAGCTCTTGCCTTGTTGGAGAAAGAACTGAACAGTCTTCCCATAGTGGGAACCAACTGTTAACTCTGAAAGCTGAGGTCAGCTCCTGACTCTCAGTTCTCTCCATGAGGTTCTCTTGACTATAGCAATTTTCCAAAAGTTCTGCCAATGAACCTACTTCATTACATACCGTTTATAAGGTAGAAATTCTTTTAAGTATAAAAGGTATGTGGGGGCTCAGCAATGGCCACTGTGAAGTGAAGGCTGCAGGTGCGTTCTACGTTGATCAACATCTTTCCAGTTTCCCACGTGCTGCGCTACCTGCTGTCATCACACACCACAGCTGACACAGTCAGACATTCTGGAAAGAATATCTTCATCTCCCTTCCTTGGCAATTTATACTACGAACCTGAGAAAAGCAGAGTATGTCTGTGCCAAGCATTTCCTTCCCTTCTCTGCTGATTTTCACACTCTCTAGCAAATATGCATATAAATAGAAGACCTACAAATAAGATGTTTTGCCACAGATATAATGAACCAAAAGCACCCCACTGTGCAATCACAGGGGACCCTGACAATCTGTCTTCCAAATGTGTGCAGAGTGTTCTAAGCCAAGAACAAAATATTAGAAAAAGCTTTACTCTGTATTTTTGGCTCTCCATCCCAGGTCTTAAACTGCATCTTGCTTTTCAGTGACAGTGACCTAATGACCACAGTGGAACACAAGCTTCTGACTGGCCAAAGCTCTCTACTGTTCCCAGCCCTGGGCCTTGTGGAGATGGGCTCTGAAGTTTCATTTTGAGTTGGACATAGTGGCTGTTACTTACTGTTTGACACAGGTCACATTCTTCTGAACTGCTCATGGGAGGTGGTGAGTTCAGGCTCCATGTCCTCTGCTATGAGGGATCTCAGTTAAAGTCACCCCACGGACTCCCAGGGCCCAGCCCGTCCCAGAGATGCTCCCCACTGATTTTTATTCTCTCTCCAGGTCCTCTTCCTGCTGCCCCCCACAACTGCCCAACTCGCTTTCCCCACACCTGACCATTACCCTCCCACCCCCTCTCCCTCTGAGAAGAAGGAAAGGGGGCATGGGAGGAAAGGGGGCATGGGGGGGTGATACTGGGAGGAAAGGAGAGATGAAGTGGGATGGGGTAAAAAGTGATTAAATAAATAAAATTTTTAAATAATGTAAAAGCTTTGAGTTTTGAAAATATTATATGTATGTATGCTTTTATGTGAATATATTTCTATATTTTTAATTTAAAAATGATTTGTTTACATCCAGTCTTCATGCACATATATATGCAATCACATATTTGAGATAGTATGCAATATACCATTTCACAACTGGCAGTAAGTCACAAGGATTGGACAGTTTTAATCATTTAAAAAAAAAAGAAATATGAGTGCTTCGTTAGAGAATATCCCTGCAAGAGAAAGGTCGTGTGACATACAAAGGTAAAGGTAAAATGGCATGAACCCAGGCATAGTGTTTACATATCACATCAGAGATGACACCACGCTGTTAAATAGTCACATTTGTTTATGAATAGTCTGCTATAATAAAGCAAATATATTCACACTACAAAATAAGTCAATAATAGTAAATATAAATGGACAGCAAAAACAAAATAGACATAGATGAGATATAGAAGCAAGAGACGGCCAGTAAGATGGCTCAGCATGGAACTGTTACTTCTCTGACCACGTGAGTTTGATCCCCAGGCCCAGAGGGTGATGAGGAGAAAACCAACTCCTGAAATGACCGTGTCCTCTGTCCACCACATGCATGCTGTGGCATAGACAGGCACACATGCACACGCACGTACGTATGTACACACACGCACGCACACTCACACTACCCTAGTGAAAGTGGTTCAAAAGTAAAGAAAGAAAATGTGACTCTGACTAGACCTACGCCCTAGTTTCTTCTCCGTTACTGTGATAAAACGCTGATCCAAAGCATCTTGGGGATGAAAGCATTCACTGGACTTACACACGCCAGTCACAGTCCGTCACCATAGGCAGTCACCGCCGAAACTCAGGCAGGCCCGGAGGCAGCAACGGCGCGGGGTGCTGCACACTGGCATGCTCCCAAGGCTTGCTCAGACTGCTTTCTTACAGAACCAGGACCAGCTGCCCGAGGGAGGCACTGCCCACCATGGGGTGGACCCTCCATCTCAATCGTTAAAAAAATGCTCCAACAAGCTTGCCTACAGGCCGAACCCGTCGGAGGCAATTCTCAAATGAGGCTCCCTTTCCTTAGCTGACTCTAGATGGTGTGAAGCTGGCAAAAAAAGAACTAGCACAATCTAGAACATGAAGAGAATTCTTATTTTAAAAGCTACTTACAAAGAAAAGCCTATGTCAGTGATCTTCAATGAAATATTTAAACCTGAATTAAGAGTCAGAATTCAGCCAGGTGTGGTGGCCCACATCTGTAACCCCGGGCACTTGGGGAAGCAGAGGCAGGAGGATCTCTGTGAGTTCAAGGCCAGCCTGGTCTACAAAGCAAGTTTAGGCCAGCCAAAGCTACACAGAGAAACCCTGTCTTGAATATATAGAATTGGGAGAAAATAGTGGCAGAAGTGAATAGGGGAAGGCTCAGCTGGCCGAGAGGGAGGTGGAAAGGGGGTAAAACACCTCCAAGTGTGGCAGGAAGCACAGCTGCCCAAGGGGTGGGGCTTAACAGGCACTTCAGCCAATAGGAAGTCTTTTCCTTCTTCAGGCCTGCCTCAGGTCCCTAGTAACAGTGCAGCTGGCTGGCAGCACAGAGTCAGGCTTCACAGAGCACAGCGCGTGGGCTTGGCACCAACACACAGTGGCTTAAACACCAGAACAGCCATGCCGAGGAGGACGGGCTGATTGGGCAGACATGTAACGCAATGGAGACGTGGGTTTTGAAATTAGACTAGGGCTAAGATTTTTCTTTCTTTCTTTCTTTCTTTCTTTCTTTCTTTCTTTCTTTCTTTCTTTCTTTCTTTCTTTCTTTCTTTCTGCTTGTATAAGTTTCTTTCTGGTTGTCTAAGTTCAGTGGTAATCTAATTTTATGCCTTTTGTTTTCCTCATTCATAAAATGGAGTTGCTGTCTGCCCCATGAGGTTGTTTTGAGCAATAATTTCTGTGCGGCTTGTAGCAGTCTATGCAGTTGGTAGCAGTTGCTCAGTAAGTGAACTAAGATGCTTCCCTGTGGAAGATGCACTGCTAGGAGAAGTGTGCGAGGCGACTGCAGAGATGCAGGGTTGAGCCTTCCGCTGTGGTGGTGGTAAGCACTGTCCAGACAGATTAGGATGCTTTGGAAACAGGTGCAGGAACTCAATAACATCAATAACTTCTAGTGAGTGCCAGCGTGCCTGGTCATTTCCACAGTCTTGGCATCTTGTTCAAAGAACTGAAGCATACACAAAAAGCCGGGTGGCAAAGGCTTTTACCCAGCAGCAGTGGGGAATGTGGAGTAGTTACGCTGCCAGAGAACAGCAGGCCTCGCAAGCACACCAGCCTGAACAGAGCTCACAGATTTGGCCAGTTGGCCTCCCTAGGGATCTTGTCTCTGTCTTGCCGGGTCACAAGCAGGCTAGCACACCCATTAGGCTTTCACTGGGGCTCTGACGACTCGTGGTCCTCACACCTGCACAGCAAGCTGTCTCTGGTTCCAATGCTTGGTGGATTCCAGCTCATGTGTGCAGGAACACGTCAGGGAGATGGTCCCTTGCTGAGATGAAGGCCTCAGCAAATCCTGGCCCCAGGGAGCATCCTTCATACCTCAGACACTCTGCTTTGACCCGGTTGTGATCTGCTTGTTCCTGTTAGTCACTCTGAGTCCTACTGGCGCACCAACAATCAGGGTGCTTTGTGGAGAGCTAGGTCCCTTGCTGGTGCTGACTCAGTGGGAGGTAGGTGCTTCGCTCTCCATCTGTGGGTAAGAAGAGAGGCAGGCCTGCATAGCTGCAGCTCCCTGGCTGTGCAGCTAATCACTGCCCTGAAACACGCAAGCCGTGCTTCTCTCTGCTTCCAGACACATCACAATGGAGCCTCTTTTACATATTCCTGAAGGGCTGTCCAGGTCTGGGTCCGTCTGAGCTGCCTCCTCCTTTGGCCCTGCATACTTCCTGAACTTCTGTCTCACCACCTCAGCCTCATGGCCTTTTACTGCTTAGGCACAGTGTAAGAACCTCAATTTAAAACTCCTTACTGGGACTGGAGAGATGGCTAGGTGGTAGGGCCACTGACTGCTCTTCCAGAAGACCTGGGTTCAATTCCAAGCACCCACATGGCAGCTCAAAACTGTCTGTAACTCCAAGATCTGACACCCTCACACAGACACACATTCAGGCAAAACATTAATGCAGTAAATGATAAATAAATAAACTTTAAAAAAAAATACTTACATACTGGGACCATGCTTTCAGATGCTGCTTGCAAACCTCTGTTGACATGCAGGAAGCAGTAGGTCAAAGGTCAACACACACAGGACTCATTGAGTATGGACCAAACAGTGCCACTGTGATCTCGTGTTAGAATTACTCCAAGTGAGAAGATGGTTTACTGGGCAAAGTGAGGACACAACCGGCCAGGGTACAGAGAGTAAGACACTTAGCCCTCAATGGGACATCTACCTCATACCCCCTCCTCACGGGGTTCAGGGATCACTGAAGAAAGAGGGGCAGAAAATCATTCGATTCAGAGGCAACAGATGACTCAGCGAGACCGTTTTCTGGGCACAATGGGGCATTGCACATAAGAACTCACAACAGCTGTGACTGTGTGCGCACCACCAAACCTGGACTAAATCCCAGCATGACCAGGAGGTAGGCAGAGTTCTGCCTCTAGCTTAAAGTTGTTGGCAACTGATAGCTGCTGGAAGAGGGACAGTCAGCTCTCCTCAGAGCCCAGGCCTGAGAGGCTGGTGTGCTCCATCCTGCCCCATGCTCATACAAGCAGCAGTAGTGGGCTCAGTGGGTTAAAAATAACATATGGCCAGGTGCTGTGGCTCACACCTGTAATCCCAGCACTCCAGAAGGCAGAGCCAGGCAGATCTCTGTGAGTTCAAGGCCAGCCTGGTCTACAAAGCAAGTCCAGGACAACCAAGGCTACACAGAGAAACCCTGTCTTGAATATATATAATTGGGAGGAAATAGTGGCAGAAGTGAGTAGGGGAAGGATTAGAGGGGAGGGAACAGAAGGTGAACTTGATCAAAACATCCTGCACCCATGTATGACATTCTCATACAACAAAAAAATACGGTGGAGACAGAGGAAGACATTGGAAGTTGAATCTGGCCTCTGCACATGAGTGCAACCCCAACTAACACACACAAAACAAGTAAAACTTAAAATACCTTTAACAAATAGAATTTCAAAAATAAATAATCAAAAACCACTCCAGATATTTTTGTGATAATGTTGAATCTCAAAGTGTTCGTGTTCTCTGCGTCTGTCCCTTGTCCTCAGGGCCTCCCCTGACCTTGCAGACTGGCGGAGAAGCACAGCCTCTGCCCAGCCTGTATAATCCCCCTGAGGTTGTAATGTAGCTGTGATGCTTTGAAATCACAGTATACAAGTGGTTGTTTTATTCTGCTTCTTATTAGTTTGTTTGAGGCAGGATCTTACTCTGTAGACCATGTCCTGGAGGTCACTATGTAGCCCAGGATAGCCCATATTTTGTGGTGAGCAAGCCTTCCCTCTTGAGTGCTAGGATTAGAGGCACGAGCCATCCCACCCAGCTGTGTACACCATCGCTCTGCCCGTTCTATACCACAAGCATCTTAAGCCAACATACCATCAATTTTGACAAGTGTTTGCTAAAAGAATTTATCTTGACTTGCAAATTTTCAGAGTCATCTTAGGACAGCATAAAATGATTGACAATGCTGAACTCCAAGCCTCCTAATTCAAAGGCTTTGTGCCGCACACCCACACAGGAGCAGGGAGGCAGCCTGGGAGCTTTCAAGGAGGCATCAGCTGGTCCAGACTTTGGGTGGTTAGCTCCCCTGGGGAGATGGAGAAACTCATGTGGGAGAATTTGCTCTGCTAGAACGCCTTACCTTGGTTAGCCGCAGACCCTGGGACTTCTACTGTTACCACTACACACACCACTTCCCTGCACTAAAATTGCAGCCTCATACCCTGTGCCTGCTGACACCAGTTTAACACCGCATGCACGGAGGACTAAAGACTGGGCAGGGCAGCGGGGCTGGAAGTCAGTGCTCAGGACTTTGAGTCTGAGGAACAGGTGAAATGGCAGTGAGCATGTGTAAGCACAGGTGTGACTTATCCGCCTTCACTGGCACTGTGCCTTGTGCATTGTGGGAAAGAGGGAAGGAGAACAGATAAAGGAGACAGTCTGTAGTGGATGTTTTGGCTGTGTTTTGTAGATATGTTTTGTTACAGTTCCTAGTGCGGGAGGCAGGAATGCTTTGTCCATAGCTGATAGCAACAGGAATGCTTTGTCCATAGCTGATAGCAACAGGAATGCTTTGTCCATAGCTGATAGCAACAGGAATGCTTTGTCCATAGCTGATAGCAACAGGAATGCTTTGTCCATAGCTGATAGCAACCTTGTGAGAGGGCTCGGGATCCTTGTCAACAGGACACTGTCTCTTAGTGGGGGCAGCTGTTAAAAGTGGATGGACTTTAAGAAGGTATGAAAAGGAACCCACAGAGATTGATTGCTCCTAGAGAGAAAAGCTCAGTGAACTCTCATGTCCTTTCTGTAGAACCCTGCTCCTGCTGCTGCTGCTGCTGCTGCTGCTGCTGCTATTACTAAATTGCTGGTTTGCTGTTTGACTGGACTGCTGGTACCCTGAAGGAACTACTTCATTCCCCCATCCCTATTAACCTTCTTTCTCTCCTACCTGGTGTTGGAGTGCTGGAAGGGATTGGGTGGAGAAGGGAGAAAGAGACATAAACCCCCAATAAAGTAGGTTTTAAAAAGTCAAAGCCTGCAAAAGTCCTTGAACAGCGTAGAAGAGCCGACACCAGAAAGGGTGGTCTGGCCTTCCTATTACAGGCAGGATGACCATAAGGCCACCACTTAGGGCAAGCTTGGCTGGAACTGGCCCTGGTCGCAGCTGGAGTGCAGCCTGTGCATGATTTTCGTTGAAGTGGGGCCTCCTGTGTGTCAGGCAAGCACTCCACCCAGGAGGTACAGCCCCAGTTGCCTTTATTTTGAGGGAGGGTGGGGCTCACTTCACTGGCCAGGCCAGTCCAGGCTGGAAATCTTCCCGCCGTAGCTCCTAAGTGGGGAGATGGTAGGCCTGTATAGTGCTGGGTCTGTATTTTTGATTGTAATCAAGATTGTTATGTTTGCCTTCATTGGATACGTGGTCTCCCTGTATTACCAGGGGCTGGCCCTGACCTCCTGAGCTCAAGTGATTCCCCTACCTCAGTCTTCCAAGCCGCTGGGACCACAGAATCTTGCCAGGCCTGGCTACTGTTGATAAGAATTACCCAGCAAGAACTGTTACATAAAACTGGGTATGATGGCACATGTCTATAATCCCAGCACCTAAGAGGTTGAGGCAGGAGGGACAGCAAATGCCAGCCCAGTCTGAGCTATAAAGCAAGAGCTGCTTTATGTAATAGTGGGGCTGGGGGAGGAAGAGGAAGAAGAAAGCATAAGGAGGAAGAGGGAGGAGGAGTGGGTCTAGAGACCAGGCAAGGTTGTCATTGGCGTCAGAGTGTGAGGCCCTCTGAACTGTCTTCCTTCCTTCCCAGGGGCTTCAAGCTTTCCTTTCAGTGTCTTCACCTGACTGAACAAGGCCCACCCACACTACTGATTTGCTTCATTCAAGTCCCACTCACTGAAATTCCTCACTCCAACATCTTGGCTAGTGTTTATTCAAACAACTGGTCACTATGATCCAGCTGGGTTGACATGCAAAACCAGCCATGACAAGGAGCATGGAGCTTAAGAGCTTTGTGTCCTCCAAACGCTGTGTGCAGGGACACGCTGACTAGACAGGCGTGCTGGTGAACACCTGTAGTTCTAGCCCTTGGGATCCCAAGGCAGGAAGATTGTGATTTGGGCTGCAGCGAAGCACGCTGAGTCAAAGCGACAACGAGAAGCCCGGGCCGCCATTTATTGAGCAGGTGTTCTGCAGAGCACAGCTGTGTGTCAGGGACTGTGGTGGGGCTGGGAACCATCGTGAACAAAGCTGGTGCTGATGGCGTCTATTATGTTGTACCTTCAGCTAGAAAGAGCATCTCTGTTTCTTTTCTTGTCTCCAAGTGGTGCTTAGAGTTACTGCAGCCACAATCCCTTTACAGCTCTGCTCGGCACAGCTGTCAAGAAACGAGAGGAACAGAGACCACAGAATTACTTCTGAAAAATGGTCCTTCAAGATCCTCTTCTCCTCATTGTTCATCTGGACACTAATCTAGATAATGAAAAACACACTTCCTTCCAGATGGTAGTAAAGTTCCATATCAGTTGCTCTCGTGACTATTTTTCTGACTCAGCTCTGGGAACAGGGAAACACCCAGGCTGAATGTCAAGGAGTGGAAAGGGTGCTGTTTGAACTGACAGGAGTTCAGGGCCAGCCTGGGTCACGAAACGAGGACAGAACATGCAGGTGCCTCTGAGCTGGCTGTCTTAAAGTCAGACCTATCAGGTGGCCGGGCATGCAGACCCCTCCTCGTTCCAGTCTTTGACAGGTATTTGCACAGAAGGAATTTTCTTTAAAAGATGGTCAAGTTTATAAAATACTTCAGAGACATACGAGTCCTGCTTAGGGAGTCATCTTGCAGAGTGTTTTTAAAAGTATTAAGTATTGTTATGCAAAGCAAAACCAATGAGGTCACCAAGGCCTCCCCACAGACACCTACAGAAAGTGTTTAGGGTCTTCTTTGTCTCGCTCAGGAAGGTAATTCACAGCTCAGGCCAGCTCCTGGTGCTAATGACCTGAGGACTGACTCCCCAGAGAAGGGCTGGTTCATCAGTGCTTCAGGCAAGCAGAGCTGTAAACACATCCTGTTCCTGACGAGGATGGATGTGCCTGGAGATAATTTAACATGCCTGGATTTGCTCCCACTTTGCACTTAGCAAGTTTCTTCCTTTGTATTCATTGGCTATTTCCTCTGCATTCATCCCTCCTTTCCTCTCTCTCCCTCCCTCTCTCCACCCCTCCAAATTGTCGGAACCCAAAGTATACCCTGAAGCCAATCCAGACCCAACTGCACGACCAGAGTGTGAGCAGAAGAGTGCTGGGTAGGAGCGTGCCCCGGCAGGGTGCACAGCCAGAACTCACAGGTAAGTGCTCAATCTTCTGAGACAGAATGTCATTAGAATTAACTTGCTAACATGAATCAGCTACTTCTGATAAAGTTGGAAGCAAAAATTAGCCAAGGCATTCCCATCATTCTAATTTTTTTTCCTGAAACAGGATCTCATGCAGCCCAGGCTAGCCTCAAATTTGCTATGTAACCAAGGATGACTGTGAACTTCTGATCCTCCTGCCTCTACCTCCCTAGTGCTGGGATTCCTGGTGTGTGCCACTACCAAGCCCAGTTTATACACTTATGAAGACTGAACCAAGGTCTTGTGCATGCCAGCAAGCACTCTACGAATTCCCATCCCTCTGTCCTCATACTGCGCAGTGGTGGCGTGTTTTCTTCAAGGGCTTTTGACGGCTTCTCTACATGAGGCTTGACACACCGTGAGCAGGCCGGCTGGTCTGTGCAAACAAATGTTGATTTCACTCCTGACCGAGAAGCAGGAAACAGCTCACCTGGCAATCAAGCTGGGGATTCCTTCCTGTCCCTGTTAACTCTGTGAAGCTGACACAGTCTAGAGTCATCTGGGAGGGAAGCCTCGTCTGAGGAATTGCCTGTATTAGACTTCCCTCTGGGTACATCTGTCAAAGACAGTCCTGATTACTGAGTGATGCCAGAAGGCCCAGCCCACCTTGGGCAGCATCACTCCCAGGGCAGCTAGACCTGGGCTGTGTGGGAGAGCCAGCTAAGTGTGAGCCTGAGGGAATGAATAGGCGAGCAGCATTCCTCACACTTCCTGCTCATCCACTCACCGTCACAGACGGCATGAGAAGGGGCACAGCAACATGTGACAAGCACATAAAACTATACTTAGTGTTTAATCATTAGCTGATAGGAGAAATAACATCACTACGTTCTGGTGAAATCAACTTTCTGTCCCAAAGATGTACGTCCCTGACATTTGTCTTCTATGTCATTCTAAGCTCATCTCCATTTCTATGAAATCCCTTTGCCACAGTATGAGTTTTTAAGGGAAGTGCTGCTGCATTTGCTGCCCATCTGTCCTCTGTCCTCAGATGCTGAATAACCCAACGGCCCGTCTCCTGCTGGTCCCATGGGGATTCCAGCCAGCAGACCACAGGGCTCTTCTCTCTGGAGCTCTGCCATAGACGGTGGCCTTGGCTTCCAGCTTCCGGCTTCCACAGGCCCCAGCTGCTAAGGGCCAGTCTTCCCACCTTGTGGTTGGTGGACGCTCATTAGCCTTCTTACACCCCTCTGGACAAGGTCCAGTAGCTCTCCGCTACCAGCCCAGGCATTCTTGGATCACCCTAGCCCTCCTCAGTGTCCCTCACTGAGCCACCAGAAGCTTGTGCTTCAAGTGCAGCAAACTCCCGTGTAACAGAAATATGACAACTGAAATAGCTGAAGCTCTCTCTGAGCTTACTGATTCCCTATACACTTTCATTTCTTGAACAGATGAAAGAGATGACAGAACAAAACAGGAAAATCAACCCCATGTGAGGGGCCCTGACTGTCTGCCTCCTCCCCCCACCTGCCTGCATCTTCCTCCCTGCAACCTATTTCCTCTTTCCCTTCTTGAAGCAAGGCCACTGGCCTCTGGTTATACTGTCTTCTGAAGCTTGGAAATGGGAGGCAAGCAGGGCTGGCCTCTTGCTGTCGCTGTGCCCTCTGACTGAAGACACCTCAGGCTAGTGGGAGATGCCCTCAGGATGACCACAGCCCAGTGAGGTGCTGGGTACAGCAAACCCAGGCATGGCTGGGGGTCCAGAAGCCCTGCCTGCTCCAGGCCAGGTCCCAGGCGAGAGCAGAGCTCCTCAGAGAGGCAAGGCTCACACCGTCCTCCTTCTCCGTGCCGGGGAGGGCCTCTCACCCACTTAATCATTCACATCATTAAAAAAACCCTCTCTGCCTCAGAGGAATGGGACTAGATTTCTTTTGTTAAAATCTCATTAAAGTCCGCTTCAGCCTGTAATAATTCCTAATAGATGGCACTGCTATTTGGCTCAGATTGGGTTTTCTTTCATTTATTCTTGGGTCTCATAATTGTCTTATCTCCAAGGCATTTTGGTTGTCAGTGAAGTGTGACAGCTGCTTCAGCGGGCCAGCCACTAGCTGAGCGGTTTATAATGCCCAAGGAAGGCGGTTCATTCTTTGGCCTGGTTCCCTCCTTTCCCTTGAAGCTGCTTCCCATTCAGGTGTTTTGGGGGTGGGGGCGGCTCCCTGGTATTCCACTGGCTGGTGGTTTTCACTAAGCCTCCCTGCCAGAGATCTCTCCTCTGGTTGCACCTGCACAGACCCCGAAGGCAAACAACTCAGACAGAACAAAAATCGTTTTCTGAATGTGTACCCAAATGACAGCGATTAAAGCCTTTTCAGAGGTATGCAGCAGTCTGTCTAGACTGGAGCGCTAGGTTTGGATGGGAATCCATGGTATTGGAGGGGTGGCCCAGCAGTGTGAACCGCAGTGCATAGAGGTGGGTTTGAGACTGATCAGGGGACTCCTGGGTCTAGCTAGATGCACAAGGTGCCCTTGGCTTTAAGCCTAGACAAAGAGTACTTTGCCCACTCTGTACAATGGGAAGCTTAGTAGGGCGGGAAGGAATGGGCTGGTTCTGTGTCCTCATTTGCCAGCTGACTTGACCATCAGTTTTGCCTGCCAATCACAATGCACAGTTGCTGACTCCTAGGTTACCTCTGCAACAGCATGGGACGACAATGTCCCAGATCATCTGACAGAGAAAAGGCAGTTCTGTAAATACCGTACTATTACTAATAACATCGATAACCAGGCTGACTAACCACTCCCTGTTGGCAGTGTTTAAGACCTAAAACCGTACTCTCGTGCAGAAAGATCCCACCACAGGGATCTCCAGGCCAGCTACACAGCAAGAACAAGTCTCAGAGACTAAAACCCAAAGGAAGAGCCTTACAGCCTTGTAGTAATTTGTTTCCTTCTCACAATGTAGGAGACAAATGGCTCATCGTAGTTGTCACCATCATCTTCATCATCACCATCCCCATTCCTAAAACTTGACATAGGACAAAGGACCCTGGGTCTTAGACTCACACCCTAATTGTGTGTATGTGAGGATGTTGTTGTCAAGTCTCTTCCTTAATCATTTTCCACCTTATGTTCTCTCACTAGCATCTGCGACCAACTGATTATGCCAGGCTGACTGGCCAGTGAGCCCTGGGGATCTCCACCCCCCTCTCCCACCCCAGGCCTCAAGCCCCTACCCTGACTCCTCCTCCCTCCCCTGAGCTCCTCCCCCTCCTCCTGTTTGCACAGGGAGCATTACAGTGACAATCTATGGTCTCTCCTAAGCCAGATCCCAGATTCTGGACCTCAGGTGGCTCACAGCCACCTATAACCCCAGTTTCAGGGGATCTGATGCCATCTGCTGGCCTGAGCAGACACCAGCACACACATGGTGTACATACAGATGAACACTCACCCACACATACATAAAATTAAAAGAAACTATCAAAGACAGGGTTCTAGAGACAGTGGAGAATTTAAGGTACTTGCTGCTCAGGACCTGGTGTGTTTCCCAGCTTTCAGACACCTGTAACTCCAGTTACAGGGATGCGACACACTCTCCTGCTCATATACACAAAACACAAGTAAGATTTTAATAAATGAAGACACAGAAGGGCGTGTGTGAACTAACCCTGGGAGCTGAGAATGCCAACTCCAAGGGTTGCCTCTTTTCTGGTTAGCCTACCTCCACTGTGATTTAATAACACTGTGGTCAGTGAGTGACAGCGCATGCCACAGACAAATCATGGGAGGATGAGCAAATTTTCTGACTTGAGGTGGGAGGTACGCAGCTTCACTGAGAGAAGGTCAGGGAGTTAAATAGATAGAAACTTTCTGGTCTTCCTCTCAAGGTCAGGGACACCATGAGAACAGGCACACTCACAGAATCAACTGGCAGGAACTCATGGGAGTTCATGTGGATCGGGGAGCCTAAGGGTCTGAGCTAGGTCCTCTGCATCTATGTTATAGCCGAGGAGCTTGGTTTTCATGTGGGACTCCTAATGGTGAGAGCGGGGGCTGTCCCTGACTCTGTCGCCTGCTTGTGGCACTCTTTTCTTCCTGCTGGACTGCCTTGGCCAGCCTAGAGGTGACCAGTGTGTGCCTGGTCTCACTGTAGCTTGTTATGCAGTGTTTGGTTGACGTCCCTGGGAGGTTGATGTTCTGAGGGGAGGGAAGTGGTAGGGGTGGATCTGCAGGAGAGCAGAGGAGAGGAGAGACTAGAGGGAGAGGAGGGAAGGCGAACTGTGGTCAGGGTGTATGAGAAGAATAAAAATATTATTATTATAATAAATAACAAAAATGATAAAAAGAAGAAAAGAGGCTTGGGTGTGTGCTGAGGATGGTGGGCGTCCACCTGGTGTGTTAATCAGGAAGGGAATAATCCTGTCTGTGTGTGGGAGCTGCCTTAGAGTGTTTCTTGGACTGTAATGTCCTGTGTGGGACTGGATCATTTCTGAAGCAGAGACCTGAGGCTGCCAGGATGGCTCTGTGGGTGAAGTGTCTACTGCGTACAGACAAGACCCTGAGCTTGTGCCCCAGCACCCTTAAAAGCCCAATAACGACATCAGCAATCCGAGATCGGGAGGGAACAGAAAGTCCCTGGGGCCGCTGGCCAGCCGGGATGGCCTGAACAGCAAGCCCCAGGTTCAGTGAAAGACTATCTCAAAAGTAAGTTAATAAAGGGTGTGGCAATAGAGAATGACACCTAACATCTGGCCTCCGTACACATTCGTGGGTGCGTGTACACACACACACACTTTGGCAAGGAAAGTTATTTATGTTGGCTTTCCCTCACTATGACAAACTACCTGAGATAAAGAGATTTGCGCTTACGGCTTCAGAAGTTTCAGTCTGTGGTAGGACTTTGGGGCCTCCAGTGAGGCAGAAGAACATTGGGTGTGGATAGGGCTGTGGTAGAACACACAACTTCCTTCACACTGGCCTGGAAGCAAAGAGGAAGAAGAGGGCTGGGGTCCCAGCGTGCCCATCAAAGGCACACCTGCAGTGACCCGGCTTCCTCTAAGTAGGGCCCGGCTCTGAAACGCTCAGGCCCTAGCAGAAGCTCGTGCAGACCCGTGGAGGCTGGACATCAGAGCATGGCTTTGGTACCTGCTCCGCCTCTGGTGAATACTGGCAACCAGAAGAACTGAGTGAAACTACACTCACCCGTGATCTAATTATATCTTTTTGTCCTGGTGGGAAGGAGGCAGCTATATTTGTCTTTTAGGAGAGCAAAGAAAGAACACAGCTGCTGATCTGTTCAGAAGTCAGGACAAACAGGTTCAAGAGGGCTCTCTGGGGTTTGGGTATGCTTGTCTGTCTTCGTTGGGTTCTGTTTGTTTCCTTAATAAGGTCTGACTGTATGGTCCTGGTTGTTCTCAAACTGAGTATCCTCCTGCATTAGCCTCCCAAGTGTGAGAGCACAGGTATAATTGGAGAAGTCGAGCAGAGAGAACATCTGTGAAGGGCAAGGAAGGCAAGCAGGCCTGAGGGAACGCCGGGAATGGGCAGAAGGCAAGCGAAGCCGGATCGGGCTGAGGGAAGTGCTGGCCTGGCAAGAGACTGCTCTGTCTTCCAGCACACAGACAGCGTGACAGGCCCAGAAAGACTGACAGCCGCACAGACAGACAGACAGGGCACAGCCCACAGGAGCAGGAGGCCTGTGGGCTGCTCTGCATTAGGAAAACTCGAGCTTTTTCGTGTCAGAAGCCAGCTCAGTCACTTCCGATTCTGCCATCCCAGGACAGTGCCAACCATGTAGGGTTCATCACGTTGGCTTCATGGAAACAGTTGTTAAACTTCAAAGTGACAAGTATTGAGACTTCTGCCTACTAAGGGTTTCTCACAATGACTGTGGAATAAAAATAGGCCACGCCTGGTGACACTGCCTGCAATCGAAGGTACTCAAGATGTTGAGGCAGAAGGATTGTAGGTTCAGAGTCTGCTCTGGATACAAAGTGAGTTCAAGGCCAGATGGGGTAATTTAATGAGACCCTGTTTCAAAATTAAAAAAAAAAAAAAGGCAAGGAGGACTGGAGAGCAGCTCAGTGGCTGGGAGCAGCTCGGTGGGTGACTGGGAGCAGCTCAGTGGGTGACTGGGAGCAGCTCAGAGGCTGGGGTGCTTGTCTAGCACTTGCAGTTCAATACCCAACACTGAGAAACAGGCAAATTTTCTTCAGAGCTGCTGCTCATATGACATTTCTGGAACTTCCGCTCTGCCGTGCATGTATTCTCTTTGCCCAGGACCAAAGCTCTTCAGAAGTCTTCAGACACTGCCACTGACTGTGCCTCCCTGTGCTACACCACCTCCCGTACGACGCCCAGAGGTTGATGAAACATCTCTCTCACTCTCTCTGGAAAGAGCCAAACCTCAAGCCGAGAACCTGAGTCTGGATGTGGGATTCTTGTTACAGTGGAACTGCCGAGTGGCTTCTGGCCCGGTGACTTAGAAACCTGATCTGTGTTGGTGTCATCTTACAGGCAATGACAGTCCATTCCATGCCACACACTGGAAGAAGGTATGCAGGCTGTGGCCTGCCTTGTCCCTACTGTCGCAGTCCCCACCCACTAGGCTTAAGTCACAACGGGCCTTCGTATAAGGTAGGTCACTGGCCTTCCCTGAGCTTAGGCAGCTTTTCTGCTTTTTCAGTAAACCCTCCCGGTGACTAGCCTAGGTCTGTGGTATGTAGACCCTGAGCGCTAGGCTGCTTGAGTGGAAAAATTTAACAAGCAGTTCCTTCAGCTGCAGCGTCACACGAAATGAGATTTTCTTAATGTGAGTGTTCCCACAGAAGTTAATCGATGGCTATTACCCGGCTCTGGACACATCCTATTACTCAGTTCGAGCCCAATAGCACTAGCAAAGGTCCCGTTTGCAGCATTAGCAAGTGGCTGGATTCATTATGTCCAGCTCTGTGAGCAGCAACATGGACGCTGTTGGCATGGACTCCAGGATTGCCAGCCGATGGATGGTGCAGGCTCTGCCTCCCCCCTGCCCAGTACCCCACTCTCCAGAACCATTGCTGTACACAGGACAACACGTGGGAGACCATGCTGCCTCACTGCTTCTGACAAAGGAAAAGACGAGCAGAAGGAACCAGCCCAGGTGAGGCCAAGGGAGACAAGTGCAGCAGGAAGTGGGAGGCCTGACTTAGCTCTGCCTGCTCCTGGGCACCACTGCAAGGCCGAGACCTAGCTCAGCAGACGCAGCTTGGTACGGTTGGGTAGAAACAGGGTTTCAGTCCCCTCTCAGGCCTCCACCACCTTCAGGGGGCAGAAGGAGCCTGTGGACTCACAGGACCCCTTGGCAATGTCTTTGCATCCGTCACTTGTTTGAAGATGCTCTCTCCCTCCTCAGCCTTGACTGACATGAGGTTCACTGTGTAGCTCAGGCTGGTTCTCAGCTCACAGAGCTCTGCCTGCTTCCGCCTTCCAAGTCCTGAACTGAAGGCGTGTGGCACCATGCGTGGCTGAGATGGTCACTTGTTTTATTGCCATGGTAAGATACCTAACCAACACAAGTCAAGGGTTTGTTGTGCTGCACAGTCTTGGAGTCCATTGTGAGGGGCACCTTGGAAACAGGAGCATGAGGCGGCGGGCCGCACTGTGCTGCAGGAGGCAGAGGTGAATGCTGCTGCTCAGGCCTCTCTCTCCTCGTCCAGTCTGGATCCTGCCGCAGAACTGACACCCACACTTAGGTCTCCCCATCTCAGCCACCCTGGTCCTGACGACCCTTCACTGCTCTTGCCAAGGTCTGTTCCCCTGGTCGTTCTAATCCCATCAAAATGACAGATCAAGCTCTTATTTGCCAAAGGTAGTGCACACCCTTAACCCCAGCACAACAGGCAGAAGCCGGGGATCCCTGTGAGTTCTGGGCAAGTCAGGCCTAGGAGCCAGTTCCAGGACAGCCAGGGTGCACAGAGACCTCATTTAAACAACTATCACAATTGCCTCTGCACAATTACCTTCCTGCACATGCCCGGACTGGTCAGAGGTAGGAGAGTTGCCCAACCCACCCACATACAGCTCCATACCCCTTCTCCACACGCACACACAGCCCCATGCCCTCTCTCTCTCTACACACACACACACACACACACAGCCCCGTGCCCTCTCTAAACACACACACATGCCCTGTCCACACACACATATACACACTCCCCTCTCCCTCAGCCACACCTGGGCTGACTTCTGCTTGTCTTCTCTTTTGTTGGAAGCAGGGAGAGCATGGCTCTCCTGTGTGTTGCCCTGCAAGCAGCAAGTAATGGCTCTGGAGAGCGGGGTGCCACGGGAGCAGGGAAGGTGCACCCCGAATGTGCAAGGAACCCAGACTGAATAACCAGAATGATAGCTGGGCAGAAGGATTCGGCTCTCTGCTACCTGGCTGACATGCGCATTCATGCTGGGTCAGTCTCATGGTCACTATTAAACCATGCTCCATCTGGCTGTTGTGGGGCACTAACTCCCCCCACACCTCCAAGGTGAAACTGCGGCTTTCCTGGTTACACCATTGTCTAGCTCCTGTCTGGGGGCCAATTAGGGCAGCCTCCTTCTGGGGTAGATGAGGCCTTTCAGAAGCCATCCTTACCCACATTTGGTACTATGAATTTGATTCAATAGTCTATAACGGCAGTGGTGCCTTTGCACTTTCCTTAGGAGGGACTTTGTGGGAGCCGACCAGAGCCTGCCAGGGCTGAGCGTATTTTCCCAGAGCCCTGTCTTTCCTCCTGCCAGGGCCACCTGGTGATCTCATGCCCAGTGGTGAGCCCTTTATTTACCTTCCTTCGTGCCCTGCCACCATTTGAACCCCGACCCTCCTTCCTTTTTATTAAACATGTATTGCTACCACAACATCACCTAGATTTCAGGGCTCCATGCAGGACGGTGAAGGTGGCTGTTACAGAGGTTGAGGTTTGTGGTTTCAGGAGCAGGGACCGTACTCTTAGGAGCTGTCACCGTGCCCAAGCAATAGCCTCTGTACTGAGCGGGTGATTGGGAAAGGGCAGGAGAGCAGGGCAAGTGCATGGGGATGAAGGGCAGAGGAGGGAAGGAGAGGGCAGAGGAGGGAGGAGAGGGCAGAGGAGGGAGGAGAAGGCAGAGGAGGGGAGAAGAGGAATGAGCTGCAGAGCCCGAAGGCTGGCTGCATCCTGGGTGCTAGTATGCTGAAGGACCTCTGGGAAGCTGTAGCAAGAAGCTTGTTCCCAGCAGAAAACAACCCCAGACAGATGCTGCTCAGAGCGCCAGCGAAGGATGGGCTGTGAGGCACTGAGCCTCAGGGGAGAGTATTGATTCCAGCCACAGATTTCTGTGTTCCAGCAGGATGCCAGTGTGACTCACACCAGTAGACAGGCCTGTTAAACTCCCAGGGGACCTTGTGCCTCGCAGAGCGGGTCCACACCCACTGTGTAATCACGGGACCATGAGGCGAGTACTGTCAGGGTCACACAAGTACACATCTCTGTAGATTCACTACCATCTTTGCTAACTGAGGAATTCTCCCGAAGCCAAGCTGATGTGGAAATTTTCGAGAGCGGTGGGTGAAGGGTAGAAAGCAGTGTTGTGCACAGCCCTTTCCAGGGTCTTGGGGGCTAAGATAGGGCAGTAGAGTTGTTGACTGTAGCTGAAGAAGAGTAAAGGGGGGAGGGGGGAAGCTAGGTACCAGCAACACAAGAGACCATGAGAAAAGGGTTCAGGGAGTCTGAGCAGAATCCAGAGCAGGGTCAGGCCAAGAACCAAAGCGGCTGGTACCCTCCATACAGAGCTAGCTCAGCCAACCACAACTGCTCAGTTCCCAACCAGTAAAAGTGCTCACACTGCAGTCAGTGCCTGTTTCTGTATACATTGGCCACAAAAACATGTACCTGGAAGTGAAGGCACCCAGACTCCAGAGGCACCCCACACTGCTCGTAGGACTTGTCCTCTGCCTCCTCAGATGTGAAGAGGGGAAAGCTTCTGTTCCATTCAGTGGCCAACAAATCATCTCTGATTTTCACCTTCACCCTCCTGAGGAGTTACTGCCATCTCCACAGATGAGGGAAGTCAGCCTAGGAGAGATGGCCCTGCCCCTCACTCACGGTCACACAGGCTGCTTTGCGCTGGGACTGATGGTGACGCTACCCTACACTACTGCAGCCCACCCCCAGCCCCAGCCGCCCTAACCCAGAATTGAACGAGGCTGAGAGACAGATGCAGGCAGGCCCACAGCCATCACATCCGGCCAGTTTTTCAGTTACAAAAGGCTTACGTTTTGTCTATCACACCGGCCTAGGATGCCCTTGCACAGCAGGCTGACAAGCAGTAGTTGGCTCCCAGGACTCCAAGCAGAGTTTTCGTAAGGACTAACCACTTGCCAGCTTTCCTGGGAGCCTTCCCAGGAGCAACATGCTGCCAGGACAGTGTGGTTGTTTCTGTGCAGCACCAATGGCTACAACCTTGGGATTCAACCTCCAGCTTACTAAAACAACAAATTACCCACCATGAGAACTGCAGAGTGCATTCAGATGGAAAATGGCGTCTCTTTATGACATGATTTAATTAGGAGCGATCTCCCTATCTGCTCAGTTGTCAGAGTAAGGCAGAGACAGCACTAAAGTGAGCAGGTGGCCTCTGCCTCTGGCTCTCCCTTTCTGAGCGGCTTCTTGGCGAGGGAGGAGAGTGAAACTACTTTGGGAAATCAGTTCAGGGTGGGAGAGAAGACAGCCGAGGCCTGAGGGCCACCTGCACTTTTCCAAGGTCTTTGGCTTTGTCTGCCACCCAGCTGTGGTGCGGTCCCCGGCACAGGGAGGGACAGGGCCTGGACACTGGTGGCCTGTCTTCTGCTCCTGACCCCATCTTCTGCAACATGGTGATGGAGAAAGCAAAATGAATTCCAAGTGTCTCAAGGACGGAAGTGTGCGTGTCTGAAGGACATTTGCAGGGGGCAGTGGGAGCCTGATCCCAGATGGGCCAAGCTGCCTGGGCTGAGGCGTTTCTAAAACTGAGTTGGAAATGTTAGTTTTTGAAGTCTGATTTCCATTTTGTACCATTTGATTCTGACATTTCTGTTGTATCCATCACACTGTCAACGTTCAAATAGATACTGTTTAACAGGGAGATAAATCTGTCATTCTCTGTCAGAGGCAATGGGCCTTCATCCTCAACCTCCTAGATTAGGAATAATGTGCCCCAGATGGTGCTCCTCTGTGTCTGTGTCTCTGTCTGTCTTGTGTGTGTGTGTGTGTGTGTGTCTGTGCATGGCCTTGTTCCTCAGGTGTTACCATCTTATTTCCTTTTGAGACACAGTAAGGAATCCTCCTGTCTCAGCACTGGGATTACAGCCATGCCCAGCTTTAAAGCAAAAACTAACACGGGTGTGGGGAGCAGTTCAGGTCCTCGCGTGTGTATCAAGCACTTTACTGAATCTCCCCAGCCCAGAATAGTTTCATTTTTCAATTTTCCTAGAATGATGGGTTCAGCTGAGTCTGAATCTGTTATGAAGTGTACCTTAGTACTGGATCAAAGTTCTGGGCATTTCATTTGGGAGGAATTCATGGAGAAGGTGATATAATTTAAATTTTTGACAGATTTGGGGCTCGCTTTATGCATATTTAAAATTTTTCCCAAAGAAAACCAGAGTTACAGGTTCTTTCTATTCAGTGATGGAAAGTCCCAGGAGAAACGGGGTCCTTCAAAGAGAAGCATGTCAAAATTGCCCTTTTATTTGGGATGTGTGAGGATGCCATGTGGCCAGTTCCCAGCCCCACAGCCAGTGCCAGCAGACTTCACACAGGGCTCAGGGTCTATGCAGTGGGGCACAGACAACACATTTTATGAATGTGACACTCTGAACACCAGGGAGACCGCAGTTCTGTGTTCACAATCTGATATCTGACATCAGAAGATGCAGCATCCACTTGGGTCCTGCATTCACTGCTCAGGACAAACCCTTCATTGTTTCCTTATTTAAACACACTTTTCATTATATGTGCAATGAAAGCCTAGGAATGACTGCTTCTGGGAGTCTATAATATAGAAAACAGTCTAGGGCTATCGTTCAATGGAAGAGTGCTTGCCTGACATTTACACACATACACACAGGCAGACACACATGCACACATACAGATGTATGTATAACAGAGACACTCCACGCAAGTGTACCTCATGCTAGTTGTGATCTGAGTTGAACTTCCTACCCTGTCACCTCCAACATCTCTGGGTGGTGGCTCAAGATGTCACTAAGCTCGGCCCACTGATCCATCCAACTTCAGTTTCGTTGTAGGTGTCCAAGAGAGGGTACATCAGTGGCGACATTTCAGAAATAAACACACGAAGGGAAGGACAAACCTCGGCACTACCATCTGCTTGTGGTCCAAGTACCTCCTCACACTTACCTGCCTCTGTGGGAAAGGCAGAAAAACTGTGCAGTTGGGAAAGCGTGTCCTGATGCCTCGTGTGTGTGTGTGTATGTGTAATGTGTGTGCCCCTTTCCTGCTCCCACATAAGCTGCGCTTTCCCTGCGGCTGAGCAAGGACTGACCATTATCACCAATGGCCACTGTCCAGGCCACTGTCCAGCACGGGCTGTCAGAACCTTGCTGTGCAGGCCAGTGCTGGTCTTAGCAGGGCCTATGGAAAGCCATGCCAACCGAATCTCCTGGAATGCATCTGTGACTGTCCATCCAACTTGCTGCACTTACACTGAGCGGTCCTGACATTATTATTTTGCATGTGTCTCTGTGTATGTGCCATGTGCAACCGTGGAGGCCAGTGATCAGTGCTGGATCCCCCGGAGTTAGTTACAAGAGGCTGTGAGCCCCTGTGAGCCTGTGAGCCCCTGCACATAGTGTTGGGACCCAAACTCAGGTCCTCTGGGACAGGTAAGGACGCTGAAGCACTGAGCTGTCTCTCCATCCCAGAACTGAGGTCAGACACTGGACTTACCAGAGAGTCACGGTGTGTTTGGTCCTGACTTCTCGCTTAGGCTGTGAGCAAGCTGCTATTTTGGATGTAGTCAACTGTTGATTAAATTGATTTCCAGTTCCCCAGCAGCAAGAGCAGTACCAAGCATGTGGTGGACTCTCCACAAACACTGTCAAGATTCAACGAATCACTGGAGCAAAGGGAAAATGATGATATCGAAAATAATACCTAAACTGCTGGTGTTATATTTAGACTCTCACATTCAAATGAAGTGAACGTGTGCTATCAAAGGAGCTTACTGTTAGCCTGAAGGGACTGGATTGTAAAGGACTTTTTGAGGCCACATAGGCCTGGGGCCGGGAAACTGTGGTTGGCATGTCTAACACGGTCTACTGCCTCAGTACTGCCATGCAAAGCTGACGACAGTTAATGGAGTAGGGGTGGGTGAATGACCCGCGCTATCAATTGGACGTGAAATGTCCCCCACAGGCTCACATGCTTGGACTTGGTCCATAGTTGGTGGCACTGTCTTGGGAGGCTGTGGAAGCTTTAGGAAGCAGGACCTGGCTGGAGGAGGCAGGTTGTCAGTGGCCGGGACTCAAGGGTTGTAGCTCCCTAGTTCCCGCTGCCCCGTGCACTCACCACCATAGCCACAGAGCTGACCTTGCCTCCACGCCTTCCCTGCTGGGAATGGACCATGTCCTCTGCACAGTGAGCTAGAATAAATATTTCCTAAGTTGCCTTTGCTAAACGTTCTATCACAGTGATGAACGAAATAGCTACGTAACCTACAGAACCTCAGTGCTCCGCCTTGCAGAAAAGGCTGGCCACCACTTCAGCACCCCTGCTGCATGAACAGAGCTGAGGCTGTAGACAGGAAATGACCTTTGGGGGTTCGTTACTACATGCAGGGCTGCACCCTAGCTCTCTGCTGGCCTCTCTTTTTGATTGATATCCCTCCATGTCTTCCCAAATCACAAGAAGACATTTGAAAGCATCAAGGCACATGAGGCCGGAGGCTCCCCTGGGCCTGTGCTATGATGAAGAGCCATCTGCACGCTAAGGAGCTGATGAGTGCCATGCCAGGTTTCCACTTATGTGGCAGGGCCTTATTTCTGAACCATAGGTTGGTCTTCCCGCTAAGGAGCATGTTGGGAAAACTGTGGCTTGAGTGCTTAAATGTCTTCCTACAAGCCTCCAGGAGACGTTCACTTCAAGGAGCAAGGGTGGAGTTGCAAGACTGTCTATAAGAGGTGCAGAGCCAAGAGGTACTTAGGCACTAGCCTGAGTCTTACAGAGAACGAGCCATTCACAGGTAGAGGTGAATTGTTCCACAGGACTTAGACAATCACAGTTGGCCAGCACAGCACAGGGATTTGTGGCCTTGGTGCAGGGGTATTCCATACCACCATGTGGAGATGTCTGTGGTTGCTACCCATGGCACCCTAGGCTACAGAACCCCTACAGCAGAACCCAGTGCAGACGTCCAGGATGGACCAGAAACAGTGACACCCAAGGACTGTTTGTGTACTCATACAAAATGCTTCTAGGATATGCTAGGACCAGCAGAGAGCAAGGGGCCATATTGGATGGTCCACAGCAGCTACTAAAGAAAGGGAAGACAAATGCAGACTGGAGGGTTCTCAGAGAAGGTATAAATAGGAGGAGGGAGGGAGAGAGACAGAGAGAGAGAGTGCTTCGCTTTAAAACTCTCCTAGAGAGAAACACTTCAGAGAATGCTTCAGGGAGGCTGCTACTGACTGGGCTACTGCTGCTGCTTGCTGTCACTCCTGGTCCTTGCTGCTGCTTTCGCTGTTGCTGGACTGCTGGATATCCTGACCACAAAGAGTGGAATTGCCCCAAGGAACTAAGTCTAGAAAGGTCTGTATCCCCTGTCCCTACTAACCTTCTTTATCTTCTGGTAGTTTGAAAGGAGGTAGAGGCATTTATGAACCCCAAATAAAGTAGGTCTAAAAAATCAAAGCCTATACTGTATAAGCATAAAAACTGTTCAAAATGTGAAAATAAAGACAAAAGCACTGTTTATATAATTTAATGTTGATAGCATCTATTGTCCAACAAGCCCACATGAGGCCACCTGATGGTTGGGAAGTAACTTACTTAAACTTTCTAATTACTAATGAGTGACTGTCTTTGTTAGGGTTTCCCTTGCTGTGAAGAGACACCATGACCAAGGCAGTGCTCATTAAGGACATTTAATTGGGGCTGGTTTACAGCTTCAGAGGGTTAGTTCATTGTCATCATGGCAAGAAGCATGGCAGAGTGCAGGCAGACATGGTGCTGAAGGGCCTGAGAGTTCTACATCTTGATCCACAGGCAACAGAAGGAGACTGGATAGGTTTCACATTGGCTGTAGCTTGAGCATATAAGACCTCAAGGCCCCACTCCACAGTGACAAACTTCCTCTAACAAGGCCACACCTCCTCCAATAAGGCCATGCCTCCTAATAATGCCACCTCCTATGGGCCAAGCATTCAAACACATGAGTCTACAGGGGAGGTGGAGCAAACCTATTTAAACCACCACAGTGACGAAGCCTGGACTTTGCAAGGTTAGTTATTAACCTGAGAAAATTGCTAAATTGAAAACAACAACAATAACAACAGAACAACGACTCATCAGGTGCAATGGCTCATACTTATTATACTAGCAATCATGAGCTGAGACAGGAGGATTACCACAAGTCTGAAGCTGCCTAGGCTACACATCAAGTTGCATCCTAAACACTGCCATCCTAAACCAGAGTAAGGTGATGTCTCAAAGTGATTTGTTTGGCAAAATGAAAATGAATTCTGTCAAGTAGAAAATGCGACCCTAGAGGTCCGGACCTTAATGCTGTTAGATCAACACCTAGGGTATTGGTGACTTTCCTGCTGCTGTGATAAATAGCACAACCAACAGCAACTTAGAGGAGAAAAGGCTATTCTCACTTTAACAGAAGATATAAGAGCTGATCACGGAGGAAAGGCGTGGAGGCAGGCCAGAAAGCTGGCTGATCACACTTTCATCCAAACACAGGAAGCAGAGAGTGAGAACAGGAAGTGGGCCAGGAAGCTGGCTGATCACATTTTCATCCATACACAGGAAGCAGAGAGTGAGAACAGGAAGTGGGGCAGGCTATGAAAACCTCAAGGCCCGCCCCCAGCACTTCAGAGAAAGCTGTTTCCTAAAAGTTCCAGGATGTCCTCAAATCCATGAGCCTACGATGAAGGCTGCTCCTCACTCAACCCCACAGTGGGTCTATATGCTGTGCGAGCCTTCTGCATCTTTATTTTCTGCATTTTCCTCCCGTTTGGTCTCTCATTGTCCCATGAAATAGATAATGAGTTAGGCAAGTCTTTGCTTACGTATTTGCATAAGAATCTTGTTTTTTGTTTTGTTTTGTTTTGTTTTTTAAGGCAGGCTTTCTCTGTGTATCTCTGGCTGTTCTGGAATTGACTCTGTAGATGAGCCTGGTCTTGAACTCAAAGAGATTTGCCTGCCTTTGCTTCCCAAGTGCTGGGATTATAGGTGTGGGCCACCACTGTCTGGGAATCCTATTTTGACAGACATATCGCATTTCCTTTTCCACTATGGGCTTCCAGTTTTCTAAGGAGCCACTCTCTATGCACCGAAGTGAATGAGCTTGTCTGGATTTTATTTCTTAGCTGGCACATTTAATTCGCTTTTTAACAAATGAAAAGGAGCTTTAATCCCAGAATTTGAGAGGCAAAAGTAAGTGGATTTCTGTGAGGCCAGCCTGATCTACATACGAGTTCCAGGACAGTCTGGGCCACATAGAGAAACTTTGTCTTGTAAATAAGTAAACATAATGAAGGGGCCGTGAGGTGTTTTAGTAAGTGCAGGCTTGTTGCCAAGCCCTAGCACAGAGCTTGGTCCCTGGAACTCACATGGGGGAAGGAGAGAACTGGCTCCTACAAGCTGTCCTTTGACTTCCACATTCTCACTGTCTTCCCTGTGCCCATACACACACACCTAAATAAACACAACTTAAACGCTTAGAAAAACAAAACAAAAGCAGGTTCTTTCCGGTCTACTTTTAAGTAGTTTTGCTCCTGTACACTGTTGGCTGCTCTTCCAGTTGTAGGCTTGCTCTGGTCACCCAGCCCACCCCAGGAATGACAGTGTCTTCTAAGCAATTCGCTGGCCCTGTGAGGGCTCCCACCACACTCAGTTTCTAATGGCTGTGGCCCTGAAACACTGTTGTACCACATGAGGGCCACAGAGCCACAGGAGCTCTGAGTTAGTCTGCCGTTCCAGGATGTATCAAAGAAGAGTAAGACAAGACAATGATGGCTCCGCAACAGAACTGACTCTGGCCCTCTTGATAAATCTGCCCACAAGCTGGGAATGTAGAATGAAAACTCAGAAAACATCCCCACTCCATGGGCTCAGTCTCTTCTCATGACTCTGCCTTCACATCAGGACTGGAGGTGAATCCAAATCAGTCAGAAGGGAGGGAGGGAGAGACAGACAGAGGCAGAGAGGAGGGAGGAGGGGTTCAAGCAGGAGCCTTGACTAATGCCTTGAACCCGTTTCCCTGTTGTATCAGAGCATCTTCAGAGCCAGCGTGCTCCGTGTGGATGCAAAAGGCCAAGCAGGATCAGGCCCCATGCTGATCTGGACAAGAGGCCAACAACTGGGGATGGATGCAGACATATCAGCTCTTCTGCTCTAAACGAAGCCCAGCTGGCCCCAGGCCCTCATGTCAGAGCTTGGCTTGGGCTGCCAGGCGCCCTCCCACATTTGTGGATCCCTGAAGGCTTCCGTGAGCTCTGGCTCCAGCTGCGTCCAGCTGTGGTCTTGTTCTTTGCCCTGCGTCTCCCAGTTGCTCCTTTACGCTCATGCCTGGACTTCATCAAGAAGTCGGCCCCCTTTTCACTTTCCACAGAACCACCATCCGCACATGCAGACAAGGGGGCTTATTGCTGTGACAGGGCAGACATTCCTCCTCTTAAAAGGCTTTTGGCTACCCAGCTTCCTCCGGTCACCCCTCCACTGTGTCCTTCCCAGCAAGGGCGAGGGCACCGCTTGTCAGAGCATGAAGGTCCACCCCCAGGGCTTCACCCTAGTCTGTCCCTGTGGACTGCGATGCTAAGTAGTGCTAGCCACCTCATTCTCTCCGGAAGGCAGTAGTGGGCACACGAGAGCACCTGTCTTTCTGAGATACGCTGCATCCTCCCTCCACCCCACCCGAGAGGGGGCAGAACCAACAACTCAAATGTTGGTGAGGACACAGCTGATCTGAGAGCTCCTGAATGCCTGGGAAAATGCTCTACCATGTCCCTTAATGACTAAGCAGAGATCGACACCATGACACAGCCCATAACTCCAGGTATAGATGTGAGAGAAACAGAAACACATGCACACACAGACACACTTGTCCCTGAAAGTATACAGCAGATCATTTACAACCCAAAGAGGAAACAATCCAGCAGCCACCAACCGGCCAACAGATGAATCAGGGAATCCACTGTAACTCCTCCAGCCAGCAAGAGCTCATGTGGATGCATGCCCTAACCCAGGAGACCTTGAAAACGTCACTATACATGGAAGAAGCCTGTCATGAGAGACAGCAGGCCACATTCTTCTAGTCAGACACAGAACAGGTAAATCCAGCCAGCCCCTGACTGCTGAGGGTATCTGCAGAGAGGTTACGTAGCTAAAAAAGGTCCTTTCCTTATTGTTATTACTGTTGTGTGTGTGCCTGTGTATGTGAGGGTGAACACATGTCACATTGCATGTGTGGAAACCAGAGTTGACACTTGGACAGTCAGTGCTCAGCTTTCATTGTAGGATCTGGGATTTGCATCTTTTTATCCTTGAGCCATTTTGCCAGCCCTGAGGGTGCTTTCTCAAGTACAAACATATCAAATTGACTGTGTTGATATTTCTTTAAACAATGGTTATAGGGTTTTTTTGTTTGTTTGGTTTTGGTTTCTCAAGATAGGGTTTCTCTATGTAGGCCTGGCTGTCCTGGACTCACTCAGGCTGGCCTCAAACTCAGCGATCTGCCTGCCTCTGCCTCCCAAAGTGCTGGGATTAAAGGTGTGTGTCATATGACCAGCCTGTTTTTTGTTTTTTTTTTTAAGACAGGTTCTTCCTATGTAGCTCTGGCTAGCCCGGTATTCTCTATGTAGCCCAGGATGGCCTTAAACTTTCTGTGATCCTCCTGCTTCAGTGTCTCCAGAGTACTAGGCACGGGCATACACCACCATGCTCAGTTTGACTGACTGACTGATTCAACAGTGCCAAGAATTGAATCCAGGACCCTGTGTGTGTTAGGAGAGCACTGCACCCCTGAGCTGTTTTTCCAGCCTGGTTGTACCCTTTAAACAGGTGAGTTAGAATTACATGGTATGGGAACTGTATTTCATCAAAGCTGTTTTTCTACAGAGAAGGGATGCACATTAATCCCGTAACTATGCGCAGCACACAGGGACACTCAGGGTCCTGAGAGGAAACAGCTAGCATGCTGAGATGAGCTATTGTGGAGATTAATGAAGGTCTATTCATAAAGATGTGGGCAGGCCATAGGAGCCCAACCAGGAATGGTGGAGGGTCCCATGAGGATGAGGAGGGTATGCGGACCAGGGCTGCCTTCCAGGAGAACGCAGACACTGCCACAGCAGCCAGCACAAGCTCAGTGCCCAGCACCACCTGTGGGAAGCCCTGCCTGGAGCCTGGAGACACAGGCGCTGGCCGTGGAGTCTGGGAAGGCGGGACAGCATGACACAGTTGTGACCACGGCCGCCATCTTAACTGCGTTTCGTCCCCTCCTGCCAATCCCACTACAGGCATAGGCATTCTACGATCTAGTAAGGAACTTCCTGATTGTAGCAGATGTGGTAGCTCTCGAATATAATCCCAGCCCTCGGAAGGCTGAGGCAGGAGGACTGCTGTGAATTTAAGGCCGGCCTGAGCTACAGAAATTCTGTCTCCAATGAACTGTCTATTACAAAGCTTGAGAATTTTTCTGGAGCAAAATACTTACAGGCTTCTACAGAGGCGCCCAGGTCCCTCCCAGGAAAGCTGGGAAAGGACTGCAGACCTTTTCCCATCTGCTCAGTGGGGTAGGACCCTGGCTCTGCAGGGCAGGACTACCGGCAGAGGTCTCCACTTCCTGTTCTGGTAACATTTGCTACCCCAGGCTCATTTCTCCTGGAAGGAAGTGTGCGAAGTGTGGTCTTTCTCAGCAGGTTTTTCTTTTCTTTTTTTAGAGTGAGATTTGCATTTGGCTAACAGTCTGGGAATGAAAGATGGAATGACTGCCTGCTGTGGGCTGAGTTATGTGTCCCCTGCCTGTTCCACAGTGAAATCCTAACCCCCAACAAAACTGTTTAGAATTACTGTGTCTCAGGCAGTCTTCAAAAGGCAACTCAGATAAAATGAGGCATTGCCACAGACAATCTTCATAAAGCAAGCTCAGGACACACACACAGAGGGACGACTATGGAAGGATGGACATGGTCATCTACAAGCCAAAGTCCTCAGAAGAGAGGCCAGGCCTTCCGAGATTGCAGCTGAAGGTTCTGGCTGAGAATATGCCTAGCCCACATTCTTAGTTATGACAGCTGCAGAAAACCGATGAGCCACCATTCCCATGAGAAGTGAAGAGCCAAGCACTGCTTCCTGTCTTTTACAGGCAGTTGGTTCTGCATGCACCCCTCCTCCTGGCTGACTGAAAAAGTGCCAACTATAATCCGAGTACTCTTCCCACCCCACGAAAGTCCAGACTCTAGGGAGCGCATCTGACCTGGTCTTTGGCCACTGGCTGACTAAGTCATCAGCTGGGTTCTCACTACTGCCACTTTTCTGCAGGCCCTGTTCTGGACTTGGGCCTTTGTCATGTCCCAGTTTGGACTAAGTACCCAAAGCTCTCTGAATCCCCAGCCCCAACCAGACCTCAAAACAGAGCCCTCTGCCTCTGGGCTCTTCCCAACACCGCCTTGGCAACAGGAGGAGCTGGTCACATTTTGGAAATGTGCTTCTACAGCAGTAAAAGCCATGTGAGTGTGTCTCAGGCAGTGTGCTGCTCTGCCTTGATGCGGTGAAGACAGGTTTCTAAGGCACTGCAGCTGGGGCTCTGGCCCCTCAGGGGCTGGGGACTGCCTGATGTTGTTCCCTGAGTCCCTGGGGCACATACTGCTGGGTCCCTGCTTTTCCTGACCCCTGGAGTCCGCAGGCAGGTTTGTCTTCACCTTAGGTATCTGGGGCTAATTTGATGCACAGGTGTGACAGCCACCTCCTCACCTGCTGTGGCTGGTGGTTGTCATGGAAACAAACCCTCTACTTCCAGGGTGTAGGCACCACCTTCTGGCACCTGCACTCAGACCCGAGAACAGCCTCTCACTAAGATGCCAGATTCACTTGGTTGAGGTGCTGATGGCTTTCTAGAGCAACAAGACCGACTTCTTCCATCTTTGCCCACCTTCACGTGAAAACAGCCTACTGGAAACTGAGCCTCCTGCTGGAGACTGATTTTTTTTTTTTTCCCTTGTTTTGTTTGAAAACCAAACATCTCTGGTCAGAAAACTAGGTTTTCCCTTTTATCAGTCTTTATCCCCGTCTCTTACATGCACACACACATCATGCAGAAACAACCCATTTTGCTGGGAAGTTTTTCCTTGGTGCTGATTAGAGGTGGCAGGATGCCTGTCAGTTTCCAGCTGTGTTCAGAGAAAGTGCACACAGCCAGTTCTTTGTTTGGGGAGCTCTTCTCGAGGGAGGACAGTAACATAGTAGGTAGGACCTGGGCGAGTGTCCCCCCCCGAGACCAGGAAACTCAGGTGAGCCTCAGGAAAGCCTGGGGAAGCAGTTCAGGACGGAGGACTGCGGCATGGTCACAGAATTCAGCAGGCAACATCAGAGATCTAGTCTCTCACTTTTACCATTTACCACCACAAGTTACACATATACACACACCTGAGTTTTTGAGACAGGGTCTTGCTAGGTGGCCCTAGCTGGCTTAGAACGAGCTATATAGACAAGACTCTCCTCAATGTTGTGGCCACCCTCTTATCTCTACTTCCTAAGTACTGTGATTATAGGCCTGTGTCACCTTACCCACCTGGTGTGTGTGTGGTGTTCCGTGCACTTGTGGAATGTATGCCACAAATGCAGATGCAGCCGGAGGCGGGCATCAGATTCCCTGCAGCTGGAGTTCTGGTGGCTGTAGGCCTCTTAGTGTGGCTACCGGAGCGTGTTCTCAAACACTGAGCTGTCTCTTCCCCTCCTGTCACTGACATTTCTCTTCTGCTGCCTCAAGCTAGTGGAAGGAAGGAGAGGCTGGGGAGAAGCAAGGAAAAGCCCAGGGCGCCTCCTGAGGTTTGTGAGGCCTAACACATCCACCTAACAGCACTTGGGCAGAGAATTGTGAGTTCAAGGCCAGCTTGGACTATATGAAACCCTGTCTCAAAACACACATACACACTCCACATTTCAGTTTTGGTTTGCACCATTTTTAAATTAATTTTTGGTTTTTTGAGACAGGATCTCACTATATAGACCAGGCTAGCCTCATAATCAGGATCCTCCTGCCTCAGGCACAATGCCTGGTTTATTTTTTCAAATTGTTTTTGTTTTCAGTGAGCATGGCTCATTATTTAAATAGACTAAGAGTAACATGACTTTTCAGAAAAAGTCTTGAAGGATGTCAGAATAGTTGCCTTGGAGAAAGTGAGGCTCACTGGACAGAGCTGCTATTTTTAAACCACGGAGGGTTAGTGGGAGGGTGAGAAGGATCTGAGCACAGCTTAAAAACAGGTCAAGGAGCAGGGAGATGCAGAGCATCTTCCTGACACACTGGAGAAAAACCCATCAGGCGGGGCACCATCGAGGTCCTTAGTGCTCAGTGACAACCCAGCCACGCTTACTTAGCAACTAAATGTCCTCTTAAATATACAGGAAGACAAAAAACTGGTTATTGTTCTTATAATCCTCACTAGAAGACATCCGCCCCTGCCTCCTCACAGTTCAGTGCACAGCAGGCATGGCGGAAGTCCACACCCTGGGACTTGGTAGTGATAAGCATGCAGGGCTTCTAGTCAAGCCCCATCATGTAACATGGTCCCATAGGCCGTCACTCTGCAGGACTGAGCTGCAGCCATGCTCCGCTGCACCTCTGTACAGGGGAAGAACAGAGGCTGGGTGTCCCCTCTGTGGGAGGTGCTACCCCGGGTGGGGAGGCAGCCTTTGTCTTTCTGGCCACACCAACCCACCAGGAAGTGTGTCACCCACCTAGCTGGCTCCCGATGAAGGGCGGGCGCGCACCCTCTCCAAGGACAGGGCAGACTGTTCCCTACTGCACAGTGCTAAGGAGGGCTTGGGCTGCAGCTCAGCGAAAGGCACTTAAACGGCACTGCAAGACCTTCGGTTTGATCACAGCACTTGAGAAAAAGCAAGGATTAACCCAATACACACCCCAGAAGTAACTGAGGACTTGTGCGATCCCAGCACCTGGGGACTCAGACGCCAGGCTGGCTCTGAACACTGACCACTAAGCCTAACCTGCGGCATCTGTTTGGGCAAACCAGCTGTGAGTGTAGGACCCTGCTGGGGAGAGGAACGGAGCACAACAAAGACAAAGACAAGATGCCCACAGCCCTGTCATTCTCTGGCCCCCCTCAGCCAGGAAAGCATATGGGCAGCTCCAGCCAGACACCAGCAGACAGCCTCCCTGCCACGTCAGCTGAGGCTACGGTCTCCAAACAGCCCAGGCCCAATGCAGAGGCCCAAGACTCACCAGCACAGGTTCTGATCTCTGTGCAAGAGCCTCACCCTGATTCCCGAGCACAGGGCTCAGGCTACCACCTGCCTCCGAAGCTGCGCTCGGTCCTCTTCCATGACCCCGAAGCCCCCACAGGAAGGATGGCAGTGTGGCCACAGGGACACGGGGAAGGGGCGAGGGGTAGGTGGCGGTGAGAAAGGCTGGAGGCCTCAGACCATGGAGGATGCACCCTGCAGTATGGCTCCTAAGGCAATCTTTCTGGAAGCTTCCGGGACCTCACAGGCACTGATACCTTACACATCAAGGCTCTTCAGATGGTTTTAGGGAACTTCCCAGTCCTCTTTCCTCCCCAGGCCTTTTGCTGTCCTGAGACCACGGGCTCATCGTCAGATCCCACAGAGGCCCAGCCTTCCCTGCCGCTCCCCTCCCCTCAGCAGCCTGCTTCCTTGCCCCACAGGGGTACAATCACAGATCAAAGCTTTGGAACCCTCCTCTGTCCTCTGAGGTGTGAGTCAGCGAGGACAAGCACCTCCCATCTCGCCTGGGCCATCTGCAGTCAATTACAAGCTCTTTGGAAGCCAGCAGAGGGCTGAGTCTCTGCTGTGGAGCTCTGTGATTAGCTGTTCTTGTTTCAAACGCTGCACATGGGACAGCCAGCTGTGAGGAGCAGTCACGCACAAAGCCTTTTTCCTCAGAAAGAAAAGTGCCAAAGGACGTGCAGAGTCTCACTTCTGGATAGCCCCTTCCTTCCTGGGACCACTCCAGACGCGGTGGGCTACAAAGGAGCTATGAGAACTACCAAGACAGTGGCTGGGAGAGGGGAGGTGCCTTGAACCAGGAGGCTGAGGCAGGAGGACCACAAGTGTGAGGACACCATGAGCGAGAGTGAGGGGAGCCGGCCTCAAGGCTTGGGAAGACCAGCAAGGGAAGGGACTGTCATGGCAGACTCCGCTATGCACGCTCACTGTGGCCACTGCCTGAGGCACTGCTCCTGCCTGGCTGTGAAGGCATCTCTTCCACTATGGCATCAGCTCTCTGCAGTCCACAGCACTCTCCGGCAGTGAAAGCAGTCCACCCAGGGAGCTGCAGTTCACAGGGAAGACTGTGGAACCACAGTCCTTTTCTTTCATGGTTTTCAACAAAGCAACAAACTCATTTTCTCTCTTGTAATAAATAAATATGGCTAACAATGGCACACAGATCCAACAACCACGGCTTTGCTTATCATGCTGAGATGTCAAAATGCCTATTTAGCAAAAAAACTGCCCCAAATTATATCACTTTAAAAAATCCTTTAGAAATAAATCTGTGTGTGTGCATGTGTGTATACTGGGGTGTCGTGGCATCCACATGGAGGTCTGAGGACAACTGGGAGGAGTTCTCTCCTGGGATGTGGGTTCTGGGAACAGAACTCTTGTCCTCAGGACTGGTAACAAGAGCTTTTATCTGTAAAGCCATTACTGTTTTGTTTTAAGAAACTTTGAAGTCTGTAAGAAGAAAACAAAGCCGGTGTGGTGGCCCATGCCTTTAATCCCAGCATTCAGGAAGCAAAGATATGCAGATCACTGTGGGTTCAAGGCCAGCCTGGTCTCCAAAGTGAGTTCTAGGACAGCCAGGGCTACACAGTGAAACCCTGTCCTGAAAAACAAAAAAGAAAAAAAAAGAGGTGGCAATGTGGCTTGCTTCTGGGGAAAAGGGAATCATTGCCTGACAATGGGGATCAGAAGGGACCCTGCAGTGTACACTGGAAATAGAATTTCTAATCTGAATTGTGCATTCCCAGTTTTGGAGGACAGAGCCTGGGGCTGGTGGGGAGGGACAGCCAGCAAAGGCAGCACCCATCCGGCTGCAGAGCTGCTGACTCTGTCATCCTCACTCGAGAGGCAGAGACAAGAGTGTATGAGTTGAGGCCAACCTGGGCTACATGTCAAGGCCAAGGCCACCCTAAATTTCATAGCAAGATGCTGTCTTGAAAAAGTCAATGGCTGGGTACTTGTGAGGGCCTGGGTTTGAATCCCAAACACTGCAAACCAACCATCCAACCACCTACCCACCATCAGCCAACCATCCAACCAACCACTCAACTGCCCAACCAACCAGCCAGCCAACCAACCAAACAATCAAAACCACACGACAAACAAAACTCTCAACAGCTTGGATGTGACAGTGGCTTGGGAGGTGGTAGCAGGAAGATTAGGCCTTTGATGTCAAGGTTGTCCTGAGCAACATGGACAGAGACAAGATCAGGACACACATTACTGTCCTCACCACAGAGAAACCTGAATGTCTTGTCAGAAAACAAAATCCCTAAGCAAAAGAGGGACATGTGTGAAGGACATGGGATCCAGCTTGAACGTGATCCTACTGGTCATATCTGAGACCAAGCTAGTTCCTGAAAAAATAATGATGGCAAGATTGTAAGCCATTCAATGAAAAATGAAGCACATATCTATAAATTAAAAATAAAGTGAGCTAGGCCTGATAGCTTAAGCCTCGGTTTTCAGCACTCTAAGGGCAGGGAGATTGCCATGAGTCCCAGGCCAGCCTGGGATCAACTCTCATCTTAAAATACATACATACATACAGACATACATGTTCTTATCTTAAAACAAAGAAAGAAATTAACTTTTTACAGTAGAAGTCTGCCAAATCCTGTCTCAGACACGTGGGCAGTCATACAAGCTGCACTGCCTGATGGTGAGGTCGCAGCATCACTTTTGTGATGCCCCTGCCTCAGAGCATCCAGGTTGAGAGAGTGAAGGGCACAGCAGGTGTGATGGGAGCCTGCAGGCCAGCCTGTGTGCTCTAATTGTCTAAAGGCTGGCACAGTGGTAGGGCACGAGTGTAGTGGGGCCTGGTGGCAGACGGCAGTTAAGGTTCCACAGAACAAGACTCCTGTTCACAGAGAACACACAAACGGACACGGGCACACAGCTGGGAGGTCGGCAGCCCCCTCCCCTGCAACCCAGGCTAAGATGCAATGTTCCTATCGTCTGAAGCAAGGCTCACCCTGGCTTCATTATTTGTAATGACACTGACGTTTGTTTTTTATGAAACAGCCTAAAATAATGGTTTTTAATATTCAAAAGTATGATTTTCTTTTCACTTTCACCTACTGCACAACTCAAAGACCAGCTAAGGCAACAGAGACAGTGGTGTTGAGGACGGACGTCAACCTTGGCTCCAAGTGGTATTTCTTGAACTGTAGAGATCAGTGCTACTTTACATACATGACTGAAAATGTATGTACGGATTTCTAAAAAGTAAGTAAATAAATGTGTCTTCTAGGTTAGAGTATTTACAACTTTTTAAAAAAAGTTTGGCTAGACAAGTACAGTAAAGACTGAGTTGACACAGCAGCAAGAAGTCTCCTACTCTCACAGCCAGTCTCACCATGGGGCTGGAGAGATGGCTCAGCAGGTAAGAACACTGGCTGCTCCTCCAGACGACCTGGGTTCAATTCCTAGCTCACAACTGCCTCTAACTCCAGTTCCAGGGAATCCAGCACTCTCACACAGACATCTATGCAGGCAAAACAGCAATGCACATAAAATAAAAATTAAATTAAAATCATAATTGGATAACTTACAGCCGACAAAGTTTGACAAACACAAGCCTGACAAACACAGGCTTCAATTTCTGAGCGTGACAGTTCTTTAGGCTGTCTTGGGCTCTGGTTACAGCCTGCAGTCTGTCTGCAGCATGCTCCAGGTACAGTGGTCAGAGCCGGACCTACATGTCCACGGTGCAGCTGCCCCACCACACTCATTTTTCTCCGGTGATGAAGAGGTGGACATTCTTCGGAGACTGCAGCATCTGCGCCGCCCGCTCCACACCAACCACAGCTGCCAGCCTCTGGGCATCGTACTTGGAATAGAGCACAGTGCAGGTCCACGTGGCCTCCTCGCCTCTGCTGCTGGCTCTCAGCATGTTACAGACTTCACTGTAGAAGTGAGGGTATGTTGGCAGTTCGTAGAAGATCAGGTTCCTGATGCCTTTTATTGTGTACCTGTGAGGAAGGAGGGGCATGAAGGAGCAGCAGAAGCCGTGCTACCAACTGCTTCCCAGGCACATGGCTCACTACACTCCGACAAGCTTGGGGTGAAAAGAGCACAAACCACGGGAAAAATGACCTTAGGGCTACAGCCTTTACTGTTGTGAGACCATAACTGAATTCCTAATGCTGACTTTAAGAAAATGATAACAGAAATTTCTATTTATTAAAAAAATTTTTTTGGAGACAGGGTTTCGCTAGGTAGTCCTTGCTGACCCAGAACTCTCCAGCAGACCAGGCTGGCCTGAAACTCACAGGGAACCAACTACCTGCCTCTACCTCCTCCTGAGTGCTGGGATTAAAGACTGCACTACAATGCCTGGCCTAATTTTCAAGTTTCTCTCTCTCTATCAATCAATCCATCCACCCATCCATCATAGGATACAGTCTCCTTATAGAGCTCTGGTTAGCCTGGATTTTATGGTGTAGATCAGGCTGGCCTCAACTTACAGAGATCTACCTGCCTCCCAAGTGCTGGTGAGAGCTACAATGTCTACCTTTTTTAAAACCATTTGATAGATTACATTTATTCACTTTGTGAGTGTGTATACCACAGCACACATGCGGAGGTCAAAGGACAACTTGTGGGAGTCAGTTCTCTCTTTTCTTCATGGGGAACCCAGATACCTTTACTAGCTACAACATCTTGCCGGCTCTGTGTTCTTTACAGACAAGCTGGGCTCAAACTCACGAGACCAAGACTGGCTGAGGACTCACAAGCTCAGCCTCCTGGGATGTTGGAGTTACAGCCTGTGTTACCACAGCTGCAGAGATTACTACTTTCTGAGCCTAACCTGCATGGCCTGAAGTAAAGGAAGACAGTGCCCAGGACTAGAAAGCTGTCAGAGGCTGATGGCTCTGGAGGTAAGGATGTGCCTTTGAGCCTGGTAATTTGAGGTCTACCCGAGTTCACTTCCTGGAGTCCACAAGCCAGAGGGCTGACCCCATGAAGACACCCTCTGATCTCCACCCACGTACACACACAAACACACGCACTCACACACTAAATAAGGATTAAAAAATAAACACTGTGCTTGACAATTTAATATTATCTTCAGAATCAGGTAAAAAGGGGATGAGGTCAGACCTAGGGCACAGACAGCACCAATGGTAACAGCACCTGCTAGTCCTTTCTCATCTCTGTGGACAGAGCTCTCCCAAGTTCACCCACCTTACAAGATCCTGCTGACGCTGCATTCAGCATCACCAAAGCTGAACACAAACGTCCACCTCACCCCAGCAGCAGGGTGGATGCAAGGTGTGAACAGCTGGAGTCAAGGTCACACGTCCCTGAGGGAGCAAGGGCATGAAAAGTCTCTGACTCCCCTGTTAGAGTGTCTAGTGCACAGATGGCGCTGCTCACAACAGGAGCTCCGTCTCATCCATGGCTCCGCCCTCCTCTGCCCTCACAGCTCATCCTGGTCTCTCTGGAGACCCCCATGATATGGTTCATTATTAAAAAGTGTATGCACATTTACTATGGGTGTAGAAGCCTGCAGAAGTCAGAGGAGGTCACGGATTCCCTGGAACTGACATTACATAAGTGGCCACAATGTGGATGTTGGGAATCAAATCCCAGTGCTCTCACAATGCTGAGTTGTCTTGAAGCTCTGTCCCTTCTCCCACTGGAGAGCTTATGCAAACAGCCCGAGGTTGATATGAAGACAAATAGTATGCCAGGTGTGTGATGCACATCTGTGATGTCAGCACATGGGAGGTGAAGGTAAGAGGATCAGAAGAACATTACCCTCAGCTAAGCAGAGAGCCTGAAGTCAGCCTGTGCTATGAGCCTCTGCCTTAAATACAAAAACAACCCTACAAAACACCACCACCAACCACCAACTTCTACTTCAGCAGTGACTGCTGGTGCTCAACTCTGTCATATGAAATGATGCACTATTCACACAGAACCTACATACTTCTGTCCTGAGATCAGGGCACTGAGAAAATCCATCAGCACCTCAGACACCAAGATATGCTCTCTACCTGCTACAGGAATTTGAGTCCTGTGGTAGATGGTAGTTGCTATGGCAACTACAAAATCCAGACAAGACAGAAACAGCCCCCTACACTACCGGCCAGCAGACACCGTGTGTGTGAACAAGAGAGGAGGCTGCAGTGATAAACACACCACAGGCAGCCTATTCTAATGTCAGCCAAAGCAATGCACACTGGCCATCTGCAAAGACTCTCCGTTCCTCATCACCAACGTCAGCAGCTCCGGGATAAAACCCAGCATAAGACTTATCAATCACTCTTAAGAATCTAAAGCTCGGGGCTGGAGAGCTGGCTCAGAGGTTAAGAGCACCGGCTGCTTTTCCAGAGGTCCTGAGTTCAATTCCCAGCAACCACATGGTGGTTTACAACCATCTACAATGAGATCTGGTGTCCTCTTCTGGTGTGCAGGTGTACATGCAGGCAGAACGCTGTATACACAATAAATAAATAAATCTTAAAAAAAAAAAAAAGAATCTAAAGCTCGGTGATGATGGCACACACCTGCTGGGGAGGCAGAGGCAACTGGACCTGAGTCAAGGCCAGTTTGGAATACAGAGTAAACTTTAGGACAGCCAGGACTATACAGAGAAACCCTGTCTAGGGGTGGAAGACAAGAAACCAACAACAGAAGAATTCTAATATATACATACAGGTTTGGGAGCCACCTGCCCAAATAATAAACACTTAGATAATCTAGATTATGGGATCTAATTATAGGAAACATGATATGACCCTTTAAAAAATGTCAAGTCATGAAAGAGAACAAAAGCAAGAGAATATTGTAGATCCATTCTTTCACAACTGGCATTCTGAGCCAGGCCACACATGGTGATCTGTCCTACACACTAAAAGGGCCTAGCATTATTCCTGCTCCAAACACACTAGAATAATCCTACAGTGTGGCAATAAAAAACATCCTGACAGACCAGTGCCCTGGTTGAGACTAAGGTAAATAAAGTGACGACTGCAATGGGTGACCTCGTATCCTGGACTGGGAAGCAGTGTGGGAGAGCTGCTCCAGGCCAGATAGCAATGGCTTTGCAGTGACACCCAGCCTAGGACACAGCCGCTGTGGCCACACGGAAGTACGCTGTGCTGCGTGCTGCAATACTCAGGTGAAGTCTCTCAGCTTTCTTTTCTTTAGGAGGGAGGTCTGGCTCTCAGGCTGGCCTTCCAATGCAGTGGGATGACACCTGTGCTACCATGCAGTGCTCATGACTGACTTTTTTTTCTTTTTAAAGATATATTTATTTATTATTTATACAGTATTCTGCCAGCATGTGTGCCTGTGAACCAGAAGAAGGCATCAGATCTTACTATAGATGGTTGTGAGCCACCATGTGGTTGCTGGTAATTGAACTCAGAATCTTTGGAAGAATAGCTAGTTTCTTAACCTGAGACATCTCTCCAGCCACCCCCCCCCCTTTAAATTTATTTATTTTATTATGTATACAATGTTCTGTCTGCATATATACCTGAACACCAGAAGAGAGTAGCAGATTTCATTAGATGGTTGTGAGCCACCATATAGTTGCTGGGAATTGAACTCAAGACCTCTGGAAGAACAAACAGTGCTCTTAACCTCTGAGCCATCTCTCCAGCCCCCACGATTGACTTCTGAATGGTTCCGGAAGAAAACAAAAGAGTAAATGGACAGACACAGATGTGCACACATGCAGTACATGAGCCCATGGCTGGGGAGCTCAGAGACAGGGGCAGCAGATGCTAATTAAGATCTTGTCATTTTCTTCTGAAATGAAATCTTTCTTTCCCTAGACATCTAGGGGAAAGAAGGATGTATGGAGAGCTTTCCATTAGCTTAAACACACACCCACAATCTATGCAGCTCAACAGTGAGACATTACCATGCTTGTACTTTGCTTTACGAGGTACACATAAAGACCTAGAGAAGAATGCCCTGTTGCATGTGTGTGACAGGGTATTATTTCAAAAAGACCAGTGATGGGCTCAGATACATAACTATTCTCAGATTTCTCATGTAAAAAAAAAGAAAAACACATTAAAATATTGATACTTTAATTTTTAAAAGTTAGTTACTGTGTTTGTTCATGTGCGCGTGCATGCGGAAGCCAGAGAGTAAGTCGAGAGTGTTGCCTCTTTCCACTGTGGGGATCCTGGGTGCTGAACTGAACTGATCAGACCTGAAGCATGCCTTTCTGTGCTGGGCCAGCTTACTGGTTTAGTTATTTTTTTCTTTAATTTTTTTCCCTACAACAGAATCTCACATAAACTCATAAGGTAGGAGGCTGGCATTGAATTCTGGATCCTCTCAGCTGTGCAAAGACTCAATATGACTAGCGAATCACAGTATTTATATGAGGTAGGAGATCACAGGTGACTGTTCTCTTTTTAACTTAAATTTCCAAGTTCTGTACATGTAATAAATACCCTCAGGACTGGAAAACCAAACAAAAGTCAAAGACACATGGTCACATTTTTAATTAAAAAAAGATAGTCAGTTTTAACCTGCTCATGAGAGTCTAGGAGCGTCACAGAAACAGCAAGCCTGAGCCTGTTGAGAGGCAGCTTGTGGAGTTCTCCCATCTTTAGCTGCCTTTCCTGCACTGCTTCATCAGCCTACCTCCCTTGTGAATGTTCCACGACTTCCAATAAGCCTGATCCTGACAGGACCTAAAGCCCAGGACATCCCATGTGTCTGCTTTCCTTGCCAACTGATAATGGCTATACCACAGCTGCAATTCCAAAACTGCTCTGTGTGGTACAAACACCAAACCCACAGCTTCTAAAACCTGGACTCACACAAGTGCAGGGAGGTCCCCACCCCAGTAGCCATTCTGAATGCCTGGCAGCCTACCTCTAGTTTACAACTTGTCCTTATCTTAGAAGGCGCCCACTGCAGCAATATGCAGCAACAGTGTAATGGACCATCCTGAAAGAGACGTCATGGCCACACGCCCGCCCACCCAGCTCCAAGATGCCTTCATCCTACTGTTTTCACTCTCCTCTCCTCAACACTGTCAGCCATCCCGCTGGAAACTACTATAGGCAGAGACAGCCTAGCAACCTAAGGGGCCTCAATCCTGTAACACTCAGCTTGCAAACAGCCCCACACTGGGCACCAATTGTAGCAGTTCTTTGCTACTTTGGAGTTCTTTTCCCACTCTTTCCCCACCCCAGCCCCAAGGAAGACAGCCCTGAATGTAATTTCTTTGTCAACAGTCCCACCCAGTTTCCAGCCCTTCAAACACCCTCCCTTTGTTCCAACAGTCCACTTAGTCTCCTCCCAGTTTTCCCAATCCTACCAGCTCCAAATCTAACAGCTGTTCTGGCCTATCTGCTCAGCTGGCTTCTCCTGGCTCAGCTGTCTCCCAATAGTCTCTTCTCCATCAGCTGCCTTTTCACTCAATCTCCCTTTCTCAGCCTCCGCTGGCTTTTTTATAACCTCTCCTGTTCCCAGAAATCCAAGTGACAACCAGCACTTAAAGTGCTAAAACTTCTTACAGGGTCAGCTGACTAGTACCCAGGATCCTTTAAAGAGGACTACACCCTCTCCTTGAAATGCTGCTAAGGTCCTTGAAAACAGTGCCTGGCAAAGTTTAACTTGAAATAGCTACAATCACATTGGAAAAAATATCCAACCATGTAGAGGGCTTGCTTCCATTTGCTGGATGATAGAAAGCTAAGAGCTTCCAGGAGTGTGATTCCACCATAAATGGAAACAACTCTCTAAAACACAGCCAGCAGCGAGGCCAGCAGCAGGCGCTCATGAGTCCTGGTGCCAAGAATGGAAATGGGAACAGACATCCCCATGTTTCAGCAATTTACATGTAATGCTACATTTCAGGCAACACTAGGTAAAACATTAAAAATGTCGTCACGCCTAATCTGCTGAGCCCACACAGGCTGCTAGGATTCCTCTCACCAGCCAAGGACACACAACACCCCTGGGGAACACCGCCCGCTGCCAACATAGATGAAAAGGGCCACGGTCACGGTGCAGAGCCGAGCGTCCCTCAGCGCTTGGAGGGCTTCTGGCTTCCGTGCCTGGCAGATCCTTACTGATATATATTATGACGAGTTAATAAAGCAGAATATCAGCTAGGTGTGGTGGTCTGCACCTGTAATCTCAGCAAGTGGAAAGTAGAAGCAGGAACATCAGGAGTTTAAGGCCAGCCCTGGCTAAAGAGTTTGAGAGTTTCCTGGGTTAAATAAAACCTTGTCTCAACAAAATGAAATGAAAACAACAAAATACAAACAGAAAAGTCAAAATCCCCCCATAAGAAACCAGAAAGGACTTGGACACACTTTCCATCTCTGTAGTAAAGCATCGGAAGAGAGGGTCTGCATCTGACAGCAGAGGCCTGATAGGGACTCCTGCCATGTGGGTCCTGGGAACTGAGCTCATCTAGCAGGCCCAGAAGCCATTATTAACTAACAAGCAAATTAGGATTTAAAAATAAACAGCAAAAAAGCTAGGCAGGGTGTTTTGTTAGTGACATGCCAGTAAATCTAAGCACATATTCAAACAATAAAAATACTCAACCCTGAGCCTTCAGTCTTTGCTGCTGCCACCTTCAAGTGGTCCAGAGCCCATGGTGAGTTATCTACCCGAGCAGGACCCCTCAGGGATGCTGCTCCTGTGTTAGCCTCTCCCTCCCCAAGCTCATCTGTGCGGATCCTGTCCTGCCCATCAACCCTGGTTTCTGAGGTCTTTGGAACACAGCTGCATTCCAGACCACACAGCTTTGGTTTTATTCTTCCCGACAATGTCCACTCCAGGAAGTAAACAACCAACCACCTACCAATGAACTGATGAACCACCTACCCACCAACCCACAATGCAGTCTAGCACCAACAACCCCTGTGGCTTTTCCACAACAGCAGAGGGAAGGGATGCCTGTCTGGGCCCTTCTGGGGGCGGAGCCTGCGCTGTTTTACCTTTTGTAGAAATGGAAGCGTTCTGTAAGAAGCAGAAACTGCTTTTCTCCTTGGAGAAAGAAGTGTCTTGCCCTGGAGACCCCAGACTTCTGTGTGTACTCGCAGATGTGTGTAAAGTTCAGCTCTTCCTTCTTGAAGTAGTTTCGGAGACGCACAAAGTCAAAGTAGGAGGGGACATAGATGAGCGTGTGAGACATGACGGCATCCCGGTACTGAGGCAGAATCTTGTTGATGAAAAAGTGAAACCTGGTTAGGAAAGCCGAGGACAGGGTTAACAGTCTAGAGCTGAGCTCACAGGAGGCAGTATCAGTGCGGGCCAGCAAGCGCCAACGACTGCCTTCTTTTCAAAGACTGCAACTTCACAAACGTGCAGAAAACGAGGTGCTCACAGTTAAGGGTAAAAGCAGACGTGGTGCCACATACACCCCTCGTTCACTCAACAACAAACACGCCCTGCCTGCAGCACGTGCTGAGCACAAAGGCCCATAGAGGGCAGATGTGGAGAGAATTAGACACCCAGCTCTTCTCTGAAAGGCTTACAATTAAGTGGAATGGCATGGAGTATTTCACAGGCCACAGCAGCACGCTGTGACTTTGCAGTGTCTCAATCAAGGGGCCAGAAGCCCTGGCTTCAGTCCCGACCTTGCCTCTAGCTCTGAGACTGAGGTCACACCCCCCTTTTCTCCCAGGCTTGACGCCTTCTGTCAGGGCCTGGCTGAGTTTAGTATGGGACCTAACATGGTAATCAGCAGCATCCAAGGCAGATCTCTCAACAAGGGCCTGTGGTGTGGGCGGGTTACCTGGCATCGATCACTGCTGCTAGGTCTTGGACTTCCATCCTCTGGAAGACGTGAGGGAGCTGCACCAAAACCTGACTGATGGAGCCTGTCATTGGGACATTCCGGACAGCCACCTGCCAGGAGACAAGAACTTTAGGAGCAGGCATCCCTTGCTGATCACGTGCCATGAACTCCTGCATTCCTTGAGGCAACCCAGTCTGTGCTGTGGACGACCTGAGGACATGAGGCTCACCTGGCCTTGAGAATTGACACAGTGCTTGTTGAACACAGAGTTGATCTGTGCATCCTGCAGGGCACCAAAGAGCAGGGTCTGGCGGTAGAACCTGGACCAGTTATTGAGGCTCCACATGCGCACTCGAGAGAAGTCCACCCCGTGAGAGTCCAAGGGCAGCAGGTTCATGTGCTTCATCAAATGCTTGGGGCAAAACACCGCCATCATTAGTGTCTATGAGCATGTGTGTTGGGCATCCATGAGCATTTATAATTCATTGTTCCCTTAACCTCCCACCTCCCAAGTGACAGCAGACAAATCAGGCTCAAATGGTGACCCATCAAGGTCAGCGCAACACTCCAGAAAGAATATAAACACAAACTAGCTATGCTCTGGCCCTCCAAAACAAGACCGCAGGTTAGCTACCGGAATATTACTAGAAATGAGTTTCTAAAATTAGGCATGGAGGGACACTCCCAGCATCAGGAGGATTTGAAGCTGAGACCAGCTTAGGCTGCAGAGTGAGACTGACTCAGAGACAAGAACTACTGAAGGGACCAGTGGGAGGGGGCAGGAGAGAGCAGATAGGGCAAACGTGGCAAAGTACAATACACATGCATGAAATGGTCACGGGAAAGACGTTACTTTATACTCTAGCAGAGAAAACTCAGTAACAAAACCAGAAAGTGTAAAGAAAACAAGACTCATAAGGGTCTTGTGAAATGCAGACTGGTCACTTTCGGGGCTGCTGTCCCAGACCTGGACAAAAAGGGAAGCCATAAGGGAAGCAGAATCTTTGTCCTTCAATGACTGGATCTCAAACCATCAGTGACAGGGATGGCTTAGTGCCAGACTCTAGTCTACCATGCCAGACCCTGTGTTCAGTTCCCAGCACAGCAAAGAACAGAAAACTAAACAATACCACCACTAGTGGTCAACAGCTATGACACTCTTCCTCAATGTACTGAGCATGACGCTGTCCCTCCAAAGGAGAAACCCAGCATTACCAAGACATGTTCCCAGTTCTGCATCAGGTAAATGTCAGCCTGGTCAAGGATGAGAAGCTCAACAGAAGACAGAAAGTCAAAATCTCTCTTCTTTTCTCCTTCAGCACCAATGATGGTCCTCAAGCCCAGCGGGGAGGCAATGAGGATGTCGGAGGAGTAAAAGGGGGCATAGAGACGGATGCTCCTCTGAAGTATCGCCACTCCTGGAAAACACCATTTGTCACCTCCCAGGCCAGCCTTGAGTGCTTGCTACACTGTGCTGTCTTAGACTAGACTTCACAAGACAAACATTTACCTTCTACCCCCAGCTTCTTAACCACGTCAGTCAGGCTGCAAGTACTCAGTAAATGGTTGTGAACGAGGCCCAACACGAACAGTAAACACTTCCCAACAACTTAAACTTATCAACGTAAGGGAGCTGAGTAAGAGAAGCACCAATATGAAAACTGGGTGGGTGTCTTCGGTTTGGTGGGCACTCTACAGACAGGTAAGGTGTAGACCCAGCCTTACGCATATATTGCTGCGTTTTCCCAGCCTCCTCAGGGTGACCCCATCCAGCACCTAAGACTCCCAACTCTCTGAAAAGCCCTGACAGTGCCTGATGATGTGCACCTGTTGCCACCAAACCACTTCCACAGTTATGCACAAGGCCTTCCTACATGGTCTTGGAGGCTCCACCCATCAGCCAACGCAAGACTATGTTTGGCAAGCAAGAGGACTCAAGAGCACAGTTTTGCTAGAAGGCTGAGTCAGGGACCCCTGCAGCTTTCCCAAGGACCTCCACCTTGATGGGAGGCATACCAATCCTGAAGTGGTCATCAATATTGCCCACGAATACAGCTTCATAATCCTCAGGCCTCTTCAGGTTGGGAGGTCTTTCCTCAGGATCAGATCCATACTCCCTCTGAAACCTCTTTTTGTTGCTTACAATGATTTTCTTCTTGCTGTCCCCCTCAAGGAGGCTGATGAAGAGCTGGACCACCCGAAGGGCAGCTTCCCGGAAGGGCACCACTATAAGTACCTGTGGGAGGCAATGGCAGGTCAGGGGTGAGTATCTGGCTCAGTACCAGAAGCCAAGTATCTTCTGCACCCGTATAAAAACATCCCGCGAACTTTAGTCTCTATGGGAGACATTTCTCCATAGAGAAATTGGGAAATACCTTTCAGTATAAGGCAATGTCTGCAGCAGCAGCAACTCAAGGGCAGAAATACATAGGGTCTGTGAGGGCAAAGTAAGACCCACTCAAACAAATGCACAGTATAGTGCTTTGAATGAGAATAATCTCATTCGGCTCATGTTTGAATGCTTGGGCCCCATTTGGCGGAACTATTTGGCAAGGATTACTAGGAGGCGTGGCCTTGTTGGAGGAGATGTCACTGAGGGTGGGCTTTGAAGATTCAAAAGACTCCTGGCATTCCATATGTGCCTCTCTCTCAGGCTTACTTATGGATCAAGCTTTCAACTGTTTCTGCTGCCATCTTTATTCTGCCCTTATGGACTCTACCCCTCTGAAACTGTAAGCCCAATTACTGCTTTCTTATATGCTGCCTTGGTCATGTTTTGTCATACCAGTAGAAAAGAAACAGCATAAGAAAAAATACAGAAAAGCATTAAAAACATTTTTTAGCATATTCTCTAGGACAGTTTCTGAAACCAGTGATGACATACTTCTGAACTGGAAAAGCAGGATTCAACTTTCCAGGCCTCTTAAAAATGCTTATAGATGGTACCTAAGAGAACATTCCATAGTGTAGAGCACTTGTTGCCCTTGCAAAGGACCAGAGTTTGGTTCCAGCATTCACATGATGGCCCACAACCATCCCAACTCAATTCCAGGGACTCCGAGACACTCACCTGACTTCCACAGGACTAAGGCATGCATGTAGTGCATATACATACATGCTGGTAGAACATTCATAAATAAATCTAAAACTAAATGCAACTCAATGGTGTGACCCTAGCCAAACCATGAGACTGCAATCTTAAATCTGATTCTCCTACAGAGTACAGAAGAGCAATAGAGAGCCTCGAGTGTCAGGCCCACGCCTAAGTAACTTGCTCCACACAGCAGACAAATTTCTGTTAGTATGATACTAAGTAAGTGTCCACATTTTGTCCCTCGTTAACAAACAAGAGGTCAGACTCAAAACACCCATAGGAACCACATCAAGATTCACACCCTGGGGCTGGAGAGATGGCTCAGAGGTGAAGAGCACTGGCTGTCCTTCTAAAGGTCCTAAGTTCAATTCCCAGCAACCACATGGCGGCTCACAACCATCTATAACAAGATCTGGGGCCTTCTCCTGGTGTACAGGCACACATGCAGGCAGAATACTGTATAAATAATAAATAAATCTTAAAAAAAAAGATTCACACCCTGGAATCCTGAGCTCAACAGAAGTCTGAAAATATGAGCTTCTGTAAGAAGATGAGGTACAAGTGTGAGAACAAGGCCTGACTCCTCAGTATCACGACAAATTCAACAGATTAAGTCTTATTTCCTTTGCTACTAGAGCCTCAGCCCTGTCAGAGGTGAGACTAGGGAGCACAAGCACACAATTACTGCAGGAGCAGCAGGGGCATCACAGCAGAAACAGGGGTTCTCGGTTTGAAGGGGGCTGTGTGTGTAGCTTGTGGAGAGCCTGAGTCTAGTCAGTCTCTGCTCCTCTTTCTCCTGTTCTCTTCAGCAGGTCCTTCTGTGAACCTGGGTCCAGCACTGGCAATGGGATGCTTATGTGTGCTTGGGGTTCACCTGAGAGCATCTGAAGCCATTTGCACCGTCTGGCTCTCTTGGCTGCTTATCTGAGGATTACCGACCAGTCAGCTGTTGACACACTCAGGACTCAGCAGCAACTCACTGACCCCTTGACAGCAAGGCTCACCTTAGGCCTGGTGAGCCCTTGGTCCCTGAAGTCATCATCTTCACCCAGCCCAAGCTTCTGGCTCCGGCGCCTACTGTTGTTAGCCAGCACTTGGGCATTGGCTTTGAGGACGTGGTTGATGGCGTGCAGACAGTACACATGGCGGACCTCTTCTCCATTCTTCAGGGCAGTCCTCTCAGGGTAGAACAGGTCCCGGTAGGAATTCATGATTAAGAACAGCTCTTTCTGGAGTGGGGTAAAGGGGCTATCTGATTTTTGAGGACCAGATAGGAACTGGCTGTTGGTCTTTGTCCAGGTGGATTCTAGAGGCTTCTGAAGATGAAGTGACTGCAGTTCAATATCCTTTGGAGGCTTAAATATTTCCATCTTCTGGAACTTTGATGAAAAGACAAGCTGTCCCAGGATGGGCCACTAGGGACAAACGGATCAAGACTGAGGTTAGAGACGAGTAACAAGCCTGGACTCAAACACAGTACTTGATGGTTCACAGGTCATCCCATGCCCTGCTGCACAGCTGTAACACACAGTCAGTGTAGGCAATGCTGAGCCTCACAAAGGCGAAAGGGTCCACACAACGGCTGCACAAGTGGTGTGCAGCTTGGAGCCTGACTTCATGTTTGAGCATGACTCTAGTGTTTTTGCACTGTCCTGAGGAACATGTCTGAGGAGTCAGATTCCTCTAGAACTGGTCAAATAACTTCAGCAATGTGGTATGTCACAAAGTGTGACATGAAAGGGCTCTGCATGTCTTGGAATTGATCATTTTCTCCCTTTCTTCCTTCTCTCCTTCCTTCGTTTTAGAGACATACCTCACAGAACTTCAAGGGATGCTACCTTGTGAGATACACGTTTAGAATTTTTTCACTGTGACTAAAATTAGAGTCACAGTCAGGAATAAAAGAGCCACAGGTAGCCGGGCAGTCTGGTGCCTCTCAGGGAGCTGTGCTGAATGAAGCAGCTCATCTCTAAAGGTCCAGCTACTGAAGTGAACCAACATGCTTCCACAAACAGAAAGGAGCTCAAGAGACACAGGGTGAGTTACGAGGAAAGGATGTGGACGTAGCAAAAAGCAGTAACAGGAGCAGGTACTCAAGAGGCAGAGGCAGAAGCAGGCAGCTCTCTTGTGATTTGGAGGCCAGCCAGAGGTACATAGTGGACCCTGTCTGTGAGACCACACAGTGCTGGCATGTTCCTAGTAGAAACAGTGTCCTACAAGACAGAACCTGGGTCTAGGGATGCAGTGCCACAGTAGACAAAGCACTCAGCCCAGCACGCATGAGTTCCAGGCAGCCATAAATGACATCTATGTCCATTTTCTGATTGTGATACTGTACTGTATGTACTCTGCTACATGCTACCAAGGGAAAATAGGCAAAAAGTATAAGAAACATCTTGTGTGTCTGCAATTACGCAACTGCAATAAAGGCTGGGGCAGACAACTAGACCATGTATGGTATCACACCCACAATCCCAACACCCAGGAGGCTGAGGTCTGTCCAAATGAAACTCACTGTGGATAATTAACATGTTTCTGTGGGGCTTTGCCCTGGGCCTGGAAAACCAAGCTGCACTTACTTTTACTTGCTGGGTAGTTGGAGAGCTGGCAGCAGCAACCTGAATTTCCTTTTCTTTCAGTTCTCTGTTGACATGCTGCTGGAAGGGATCTAAATCAGAACAGGGTTATCAGCACAGTGAACAAACGGCTTTTGGTCTCCTGAGAGCGGTGGACTCATCTCTGTTGACACTGACACGCTGATCTTCCAGTGTCAACTCATCCTTTCCAACCCCATTCCCCATCCTCCAGTACTAAGCCTGTCTGACAAGCTGACCCTCCAAATGTACACACCGATCACATGACGTTTCAGGCTAATGCTCAGGCCTTGACCTGCACTTGAACACACCTCTGATGTAGCCCTAAATTCTGCTTCTGATCTTTCCTTTGCAGACGCCCTCTCACCTTGCTTCACAGGCGTTTCCTGTGCCAGGTACAGCACTGGCTCAAAGCTGTTCCCTGTGGACAGTCACATTCCTTAGTCCTTACCATGCCGACCCATCCAAGCACGCCACCACATGCTCCTGTCTTAGCTGGTGGACGGCAAGATTTCTGAGAGCAGGCCCCATACCTATATAGCAAGACACATCTCAGTCCTGTGTCCCCTGCACTCAGGTGACCTCAGCCCTCACTCTGTGCTCTCTCACTGAGAAGCAGCAAAGTGAAGTGAGTTGCCCAAGGATCCAAATGAAGAAACCCCGAGTGACAGGTTCCTGCAGTAAACGCCCAGGACAGTGAGCAGCACTACAAGACCAGGCCAATCTATGTGCACAGCACATATGCCGAGGCTTCAGGACAGCCAGCTTCCTGCTTCCAGCCAGGCTCCTACACTGTCACTGTTCAGAATGTGGTTTCTGCTAAGAAGCCACCAATTCCACCTGTCCTGCTCCTCCCATGGAACAGCCAGCAGATCAACTAGGCCAAACAAGGACTTGGCTTCATCCATGCTGAAGCCCAACTGCAGAAAGCTGGAACAGAACGACACCAGCTTGGCCTAACCACCCAGGCAAACTGAGAGTGTAGAAACCCATGTCCAGCTGGCTGCCATTTGGTCACAGGCATGATGACCATAAAGGGAGTTGGGGGCGGGGGGTGGCTTGGGGGCTCCTCCTAGTAAGAACAACTCTCAGATTAGCCATTCCTGTGCCTCTCAAATCTGAAAAAGTACTCCCGTGGGGAGGAGTGGGTGAGAAGGAGAAGTGTGCTTTCTCCCTTCGTTTCTGCCTGTCAGGATGACAAAGTCTTCCTCAGACTCCAACTCTAGAGACCTGAGGACTGGGCACTGGACCCCCAACTTCTGCCCTTCAGCCCCTTCTCCTCCAGCTAGTCAGCCCTCCCTCTACACTAGGTACTGAACAGCACACACACGGAGGAACTACCTACCCTAGCAACCCATGTGGGCTCTGCCTAGCTGGCTCCCTTGGTCAGCAGACTAAGCAGGAATCTTGCTCAGCCCACCACAAGAGGGTTGGGGCCACAGGAGCCACCATCACCTTGTGTTGTTCTCTGAGAACAACTGTCTCCACTCTCTTCTTCCAGAAAGTTGGTTTCCAGGCTGAACAGTGACTCGTGTTTGGCATCTGTGAACTCCTCCGACGATTTCTGTAATGTGTCAGGGGACTCTTTCCCATCTTTTTCTTGTGGGTTGTCAAGAAGGGACGAATCTGAAATATTAAAAAAAAAAAAAAAACATTTTGTAAAATTTATGGGGCATGGTTGAACTCTATGGGTTGTAGGCCAGCCTGGTCAACATAGCAATTTCCAGACAGCCAGGCCTACAGGGTGAAACCATTTCAAAAATAAATAAGCAAATAATTTACTCAGAGTTAAATGTTGACAAATAGAACAGTGATGCTCATTGCTACTATTTACTTCTTTATTATTGGGTTTTCAGGGCAGGATTTCTCTGTTATCCTGCTGTCCTGGAACTTACTTTCTAGAGCAGGCTGGCCTCGAACTCACAGAGATCTGCCTACCAGTATCTCTGGAGTGCTGGCATTAAAGGTGTACACTGTCACACCCACCGTTACTTTTAAACAAAAGTCAGGTAATTCAGAGGAAGTGACCTTCCAGAATTAAGCTTGATTATGGACCTGAGTAATGAAGTAAATTCTGTACTGCTGGGCTTTCAAGCCTGGAGGTGTGCTTGAACTTTACTTGGGATATTACTAGATTAAATGTATGTTCCAAATGGTGGACTTCTATCCAGGAGGTCAAGGGGCTTTAATTTTTTGAGACATAGTCTTCTGTAGTTTAGCCTCTTTGTTAACCCACTATCAGCTAAGGACAGATGACCCTGAACTTCTCTGACTCTCCAGTCTCTATCTCCTACCTGTTAGGGTTATGACTATGCTCCATCTTTGCCTGGTGTATGTAGGCCTGGGCATGGAACCTAGGGCTCTACAGGGCAGGTAGACATTACCAGCTGGGCTATGCCTTACTGTGGTGGGCCTCCTCCCATTTGCAGAAGGCTTGGGTAAACAAGGGAGGCAGTTCCGTCCCGAGAAGGGAACTTCCAGCAGTTCAACTGCCTTTGAATCCAGTTGTAACAGTGCTTCCTCTTGGGGCTCTAAAGGTAACCCTGCCTGGCTGCTTTTAGGCTTGATGCGTGCAGCCCATCGGGTATACAGAACTTGCTCAGCCTTTACAATCACATGAGCCAATTCCTTGAAATTTCTATCATAATCAGGAGTTAGTCTGGAGAATACTAGAACTTACTCTAAAATAGTGCACCAAGATACACATGAAAGACAGCCACAGCAGCCTGAATTGTGGTAAGAAACAACATGGAACAAATGAAACGTCTTTCACAAGAATATTCAATACTGAGTGCTATATATCCAAGAAGCTAATGTGAACCAAAAGTTATGTTACAGAGAAAAGGTTCAAGCAGAGGACAGAACTCAGTTGTAGAGCACAGGTGGAAAGCACTAGGTTCAACCCCCAATACTGCAAAGTATACTGTAACAATAAAACAAAATGAAAAAATTAAGCATCCACAGTACCTTACTAAAGAAAAGAAGCAAGATGGCTTAGTAAGATAAGAGAGCATGCATAGTACAGCATGCCTGCAATCCTAGCACACGGGTCGGGGTAGGAGGAGGATGAAGTAGGAAGACTGTCAGGGTTAGAGACCAGCATGGACCACACTGAAAGTTCAAGGCTGGGTTTACAGAATGAGAGTTGGTCTCAAAAGGCTGAGTGTTTGACCATGTTTGCACAGATTTCTATAAAGGGCACAGCTAATCTACAGTGACCAAAATCAGGTCAGTACATATTTGCCAAAGCTTTATTATTATTCGTTATTATTAGTCTTGTGTGTGAATCTGGCTTTTGCACATTTATGTGGTTGTAGGACTCTAACTCAAGTTGTCATGCTTTCACTGCTGGAGCTTATACCCAAAGAACTGTCCCATCAGCCCACAATGGATTTATTCTCTCTGTATAAAGAAAATACTCTAATGAAGCTGATTAAGCCAGGCACGGTGGCACACACCTAGAGTCTCAAAGCAGGAGAATCATGAGTTCAAGGCCAGCCTGGGCTACACCTTGACTCAAAAGACACTAAGGGCTAGGAAAACGCTCAGTCTGATATACACAAGGTCCTGAGTGTGATTCCCCGGCACAGAATAAAGATCACCTAGAATAGCAGTCTGAGCCCTGAGATGGAGTCCCTCTGGGCTCTCAACACCAGCACCTCAGAGTTCCCTTATGGTCCCAGCGAGGCAGAAACGTTTCCTCAATGTTATCTCTAGCTGTTTCATGTAAATACAACAAATCTACAACATATGTCTATCTTCCACCACACCTGATCTCTTATTGAAGAGGAACAACCTCTTCAGTGAACTGAGCTGTCACAGTGACTAAATAATATTCCTCTGATAAGCCAAGCAGTCTTACATTAGGTTAGAAGTCCCCCAAAGAGTAAGCCAACAGTATTTTCCTGAGAGCCCTGTGTTCCCACCAATTCTCAAAACACAACCAAACAAACCAAGCACAGATGCAAACAAGGCTGCATCTCTACTTTCAAGCCACATGCTCTCACTCAGCCTACACAACAGACAGAACACAGGCCAAGCCCAAACACTTACATTCCTGTGTCTCAGCAGCCTCTGCTGTTTCTTCCACACTGCCATCTTCACCACCATCTTCATCATTTATTTCTGCATCACTTAGAGCACTGCCATCCTCCTCGTCCTCTTCCTCCTCCTCCTCCTCCTCTTCAGAAACATTCTTTAATGTGGCAAGCAGTCTGTGGTACCCTGAAATGTGCTCTTGTTCATTGTCTGATTCACTTTCAGAATGTGATGTATCTGAACTCTCTGACTAAGGAAAAAGGGGAATTTTTTAAAAACAAAATTAAATTGTTTTATTGTTACACTAAAAAGAAAATGTGAGACATATATATTACTGGAATTTCCTCAGCCATAAAGAATGAAATTCTATCCTGTGTAAGAAGATGGACAGAATGGGACATAAGACAGACTAAAGGCAAGTATGTTTTCTATTGCATGAAGAAACTAGATTTAAAGGGAATAAGAAGGTATGAAATTGAAAGGAAAAGAATTTTGGAAGAAAAACGGGACCAGCTGAGGGAGAAGGCAAAAGGCCAATGGGAGTAATGGTATGAATATGGTCAAGTAACTATGCCTGGAAATATCCTAGTGAAACTCAGTATTTTGTACAATGAACATACACTAGTCAAAACGGAAAAATAAAAACTCAATGAGCTTTTGGGCAAATGTTAGTCTCATCTTTTCAAGGAAGTCCAGCATGACCCTTACATAAAACAGCTAACCAAGCTAAGTTAACTCACATTAGCTACACATGGAAAGAAAACTGAGTTTTCAAACAAAATTTTGGGTTATGGATTTTAATTTGTATCTCAGACTGTAATCTCAGCACTCAGGGAGGCAGAGGCAGGGGGATCTCTCTGAGTTCGAGGCCTGCCTGGTCTACAAATAGAGTCCAGAAGCCAAGACTACACAGAGAAACCGTGTCTGTGTGAAGCCTTTCAGTGAGCGTGAGCCAGTGCTCTAATGAACCTCTTCAACAGTGTCAGGGGCAGTTTCCAAGCTCGGCCTCTACTGTAACATGGGAATCTTTACCACCATCATTTAAAACGAATTACGAGACATTACTTAAAGTCACAGCTTACATCAAAAACAGAAAAACACAGAAACGTAAACGTTTGACTTTTACACACAATTTTAAAGCAACAATCCAATTCCAACTACTGTAAAGAAAAAAACATTACCAGCTGACAAATCTGTGGCTTTGCTTCCTTTCCGGAAACCCTAAAAAGAAATAAATAATGTCAAACGTTAGCTGCTAATTTGTAACAATCACGAAAATACCTATTGATCTGCTTTAAATGCAAAATACCGAATACAAAATAATAAACAGTCATTGCAAAAAAAAAGTTCTGCATGCACAAGAACAGAGTTGACCAGGAGACAAATAGGTAACAGACAAATGAGTTCAACGACATCGCGTGAGAAAGAACAAGTCATAAACTGGCTTTTGAACAACACATCGGGGTTCACCTCTCGCGGGCCGACTTATCGCTCAGCTTCCTCTTGGAAACCCTTACGCGGCCCTCGCCGGGCTAAGCTGAGATCTGCTGCCGCGGCCCCACGCGCCCGCCAGCGGGCAGCCCGCCCGGCCGTCCCGGCAGGTCCCTCTGCGGAGCGCCCGCCGCGCCGGGCCCCACCGCGCCTCCCGGAAGCATCCCCGCCGGCCGCCGCGCGTTCCGACCTGTCGTAGAACGGGTGCTCCTCGCCGAAGTCGCGGAGGTGCTTCTTCTGCTTCTTGGTCATTGTGCTGAGCAGCTGGCTGCGGCCGCGGCTCCGGCGTTTGCCCATAGCGGAAATGTCAAGTCCGCCACCACGACAAAACACGCCAAGGTTCCCAGGGCAAAGTTGACGCACGTGGGAGCGCCAGCTTTACGGCGATGACGAAGCCGCAAAGCAGAGCTGCTTTACGTCCTGCGAGTACGACAGGCGTTAAACCCTCCGGGTCGCGACGCTGCCCCCTGCCGGAGCAACTCAGGCGCTCAGGACTGCCTGCGCATGCGTGCTCGGAGCACCAGCGGCGTGGGCTGCCCGTGCTGGCAGGCTTCCCGGGGAAGGAGTGCAGTAGCTCGCTTTGTGCTCATCTTTTACCTTGCATTTTTCTTTTCTGTTTCGGGGGTTGGGGGATGAGGTTGGTGGTGTTTTGTTGTTTGCCTCCAGGAGCTAAGAACGGAACCCAGGACCTTGCGCCGGTTTTAAAGCCCTCTAACCGCGCGCTGCGCCTTGGGATGTGGAAGCTGCCTCTGTCGATGTTCGTTAGCTGAATGCTGCGCAGAAAATAACGACCGTCGCTTAAGGGTGCCCGTACATCCCACTTTAACGGCACACTGTCCAAACGCGCCTTGTGAGTCAGCCTGAAGCGGCAGATCCGGAAACTAATGTTTAGCAAGAAAGAGAAAATTTGAACTTGGGCTATTACACTGTAGGCACTGGGAGTGTGAGAGGAGAGCCTTTCCTGACACGCCTTCGTTAACAAAAGCAGAAACATTCGATAAAATACATCTTACGTGTGTTGTCACCAGAACAAGTCAAAGTGTACACTTAATGTTGATGTGTATTAGCGAGCGCACTAGCCTAAACGGATGGGGGCCGTTGCTCAGGGTTAGGATGCTTAGACCAGGTACCTGGAAAATCCTGCGGTTTGATCTTCAACATCGAATTAAAAACAAAAACAAAAAAACAAGGCCGCACAGCAAATAAACAAGCTAGGCGTGGTGGCTCACTCCTGTAATCTCAGTCCCCGGAGGGCTGGGGTAAGGGGATGATGGAGTGTTGGAGGACTTTATATAACAAACAAACAAAACTGGCCTGGCACAGTAGCACACACCTTTAACCCCAGCACTTCAGGGACAGAGGTAGGGCAGATCTCTGATTTTGAGGATAACTTTCCTCTCAAAATTTTTTTACAGCTAAGTAAAAATGGAAAAGTGAGGAAACAGTTGGAGCCTGTATTTCAAGGACACAGCAATAGGTGAGACCAACACAAGATTTCCCTTCCAGACTAACTTGCTCCAGCACAGCAGGAGACAAGGGAGCAAGCTTCTGTCAAAAGCTGGGGGGGGGGGGGTCCCATTTCACCTGCTGTCTGTTCCAGGGTCACCTGCTACTAATACTTAAGTTTGGAGGCTCGGGCAGCTAGTGTGGAAGGAAAAGGAAAGAACAAAAAAAGCAACAAAAGCCATGAAAACAGGAGGGGGAAGGGTCTTGGCAAGCAGCTGGCCTGGCCAAGGAAGCCATTAATAGACACCTGTCTTCTGCCGAGTTCACTTCGGTAAACAGAAGGCTGTTTGCACAGTGTCTTCATGGGTTTTATGGCTCTGGTCACCGTGTGACCTGGCTCTAACCAGTAAGAACCATCTTCTTGTCTCCTTTCACCACACCCCAGGTGCCCACCCCCAGGCATGCAGTTTCGAGTTCTTCCCTGGGAGCTCACGTCAGAAGCTGAAGGCTGAAGTGATTTTTGACTCTCACCTGCTTTCCAGCATGCATGTCTAGACCTTTCCCAGTTTTAGGCAAAAAGTCACCCTTTCTCCCCCAAGTGGTCTCAGTATTGGCTTGCTGAATGTGGGAAAACAAGCCCCCTTTTCCTTAAAATAGTGATATTCACCTTCACAACATTGAAGAGCCAATATGACTATAACCTGATAGGTATTGTCTTTATACCTCTTGTGGAAGCTGCCTATGTACACACACATATATACACACAGAGGCACATACTCACACACAGGCAAAATCTTAAAAAACAAAAAACCGGAACTCAAGACCCATTAGGGAGACAAAGTGGTTTGTAAATGATTACATTGCTGTAGGCCGAAAGGTGCACAAAGTGTTATAGGATAAAGTCATTTCTGCTGTGATGGAGAGAACACAGAGGTTATTGGGTAAGGAGGGGCGGGGAAGATGGGTGGAGCGGGCCTTCTGGGTACCTGAGAGCGAATGTCGCAGGCAGAGGGGATGGGATGGACACAGGTGATCAGGTGCGTCTGGACGCTGCAGGTGTCTCGTGCTCTTCTGGGAGTGGGTTGTCAGGCAGTCAGCCGTGTGAGGAGCCAGGGCAGGAAAGGTCTGGGTGCCTTGCTGAGGAGTTTAGCTTTGTGCCATAAAAGACAAGGAGCTCTTAAAGGATTTCGCCCAAAGGAGCTGTGTGACAGGGTCTGGACCTCAGGATGTCTGGTCCGCCACAGTGATGTCTGGTGAGAGACCAGGCTGTCATAGAAGCGTCCACTGGTGCTTTTCTGGGTGTTATGATTTGAGACTTGTGAAGGGTGTGTCAGTAAAGGGTGAGCTGTGTCCATGCTGCCATCTGTGTGTGGACACAGTTACACACGATGGGGTGCAGGAGCACCCGAGGTTCTGGCTCTCCACAGCTCTTAAAGCAGGAAATGTTCCCTTTATCCACGCAGGCTCTCAACCAATGAGCCATCTCTCAAGGGCCAGTAATTACTAATGTTTACACCACTGTCTGTGAGTGTTTGTTGAAGGTCAGGGGAGTTTATGCAGAAGAGTAAAATAGAGTTGCTAGCCTAGGGGAGCTCACATTCCAGAGCGAGTTGCAGTCAGAGAAGATCTGTTAGTGGGAGGCTCAGTGGACAGAAAGCACTTGCCCTGCAAACATGAGGACCTGAGTTCGAATCCCCACATATGCACATGGGCAGAGACAGGTGGGTACTGGGAGCTCACTGGCCATCCAGGCAGCTGAAATAAATGCACAGGGACATGTACACCTGAACACACACACACAGGGTTGATCAGCTTTTAATTGTTTTAATGTATCAACTTTAAGTAACTTACAGGTGCTGGATAGACAGTTCAGCAGCTAAAAACACTTGCTGTCTTCTGGAGGATGCAAGTTCAATTTCAAGCACCCATGTTGGACACCCCACAACCTCCTGTAACTCTAGATCCATGGAATTCAACACCCTCTTCGGCACATGTGTGCGCACACACACACACGGATTAAAAATAAAAATAATCATAGAAAAAATTTATAGAGACCAAGGTATTATCACCTTAGAGAATGAGACGGGAAGACCCACCAATTCCATGAGTTGGGTCCTGAACTGAATGAAAAGAAAAGTGAGCACCAGCATTTGTCTCCACTTTTTGACTGTGGACACAACGTGCTGCGCCCACACTCCTGCTGCCGTGCTCTTCCCACCATGACGAACTGTAGCCTTCAACGGTGAGCCAAAATTGCCCTTCCTTCCTTCAGTTGTGGCTCTCACAGGTTTTGTAACAGCAACAAAAAGAGTCATCTTGGCTCACAGTTTGGGATATCTCTGGCCCATTGGGCCTCCTCCTGGGCTGTGTGGAGGACCCTGACCTTTCACTCAGGGTCAGGGTTCTTCCGGACAAGCCATTTGAAGGCATCCCACTAGTTTCCAACTTTTAAGGTTTCCACCATCTTTCTGCCAGTATCACAGACATGTGGGCCTTTGGCTGCATTTAAGGTTCTTGTTCTCAACAGAAGCCAAGTCTCCAAGACATCACTATATGATAAGTTCATCTATATTCACATATATGATCTTTTTATCATTGGAGAACTTCACACATGCATACAATATATTTTAGCGATGTCCACCCTCTGTTTCTCCCTCTACTGCTTCCAGGCATGTGACCCCCGAAACCCACCTTCAAGTTTCATGTCCTCTCCTCCCCTCCTCCCCCTGCCCCATCCCCTGATTACATTGGATACTGCGCGTGTAGTCCTGGGTGTGAAGCCACAGCCGTGAAGAAAATTGACTGTCCCATCAATTGTCAATAGCTCCTGAACTAAGGGTTGGGGCTCATGAGCCCTTCCCCTCCACAATGGAATGTTGACTGGTTTGATCAGGTTTGGATTTGGCAGGCAGCCAAAGCTTCAGTGAGTTCACCAGCTCAGGGTCAAGAAGACTCTCTGCTTCTTTCCATTTTTCTGCACCATCTTCTACCATGACACCATACTAGCTAGTTTCATGCCAATTTGACACAAGCTAGAGCCACCAGAGAGGAGGTAGCCTCAACTGAGAAAGTGACTCCATAAACCCAGCTGAAGGACATTTTCTTGATTAGTGATCAGTGGGGGAGGGCCCAGCCCACTGCCGTGGAGCCATCCCTGGGCTATGGTTCTGGGTTCCCTAAGAAAGCAGGCTGAGCAAGCCATGGGGAGCAAGCCAGGGAGCAGCACCCTCCATGGTCTCTACATCAGCTCCTGCCTCCAGGGTCCTGTCCTACTTGAGTTCCTGTCCTCACTGCTTTTGATGACACGGAAGGTGAGCAAAATAATCCCTTTCCTCCCCAAGTTGCTTTTGGTCATGGTATTTCATCGTAGCAATAGTGACCCTAAGACAGTTTCTGAGGCGTGTGTATGTGTGTGAGAGAGAGATTCTTGAATGAAAGTGTAAGCTCCGCACTGAGAGTGACGAGGGAATGACTAACATCGCCTGGGTTGGCCTGACCTGGATACAGCGCAGGTTTTCAGAATTCATCCATCACATGCCATCTTGCTTTTGGAAACGGTGACTCTGTGCGCACTCAGCCAGTGCGATGACTTATGGGAAGAGAAAAGGGGTGGGGGAATCCCAAGGCAGGCCTTGTGGTCCTGTTTTGCTTTCTGTGAGGTGCTTGGGATGGAGCCCAGAACATTGTACATGCCAGGCCAGAGCTTTACCACCAAGCCAAGTCCCTGGTCCTGTGATCTTTGTTAAAAAGTGAAGAATTAGAATCTTGGCAATTTCTGTAGCCACAGAAGTTAAAAGGTGGAGGCAGGAGGATTATGAGTCATCTTTTGGAACTTTCTGCTTTTCTGTCACTGTGATAAAACACTGACAGGAAAGCCGCTTGGGGAAGGAAAGGGTTTATGTGGCTTGCGTTTCCACGTTACTGTCCATTGTTGAGGGGAGTCAGGGCAGGAGTTCAGGAGAGAATCAGGAGTCAGGAACTGGAAGCAAAGCCCATAGAGTATGCTGCTTACTTCTGTTCCCCATGGCTCACTACCCTTGCTTTCCTATACAGCCCAGGACCACTCACCTGGGGTTAGAGCTGCCCACAGTGGGCTGGGTTCTTCCACACCCATCACTGACCAAAAAATGCACCTCATATGTGCCCACAGGCCATGTGATAGAGGCCGTTCCTCTACTGAGGTCCCTTCCCAGGCCACTCTCGTGTTACCAGTATGCTAACAAAGCAAGTTTGAGGTGACTCTGAGTTACATGAGACCCTGGGTCTATAATTACTATTTGCTTTAATTAATGCTTCCTGGAACCAGGATTGGCTTTTCAAAACAAAACGACCATAGAAAGTTGCCGAAAGAAAGATCCAGAGAGTTGTGTATTCCTGATTGAAAATGAAAATTCCAGCCGTGTCTTTAAGCAGGAGCAGGAGAGGCTTTAGGGGCAGCCTAGGGGTTACCCCCGAGCTCTGGCCTCCAGTTAAAAGGACTGGGTCAGGGCTGGAGAGATGGCTCAGAGGTTAAGAGCACTGCCTGTTCTTCCAAACGTCCTGAGATCTGGTGCCCTCTTCTGGCCTGCAGGCATACATCCAGTATAGAATGTTGTACATAAATAATAAATAAAAGGACTGGGTTGTTTAGAAGTCAACAATTCCAGAGATGAACTCCTGTAGGAAGTCATTCCTCCGTTCAAGGCTTGTCAAAGGCTGGCTGTGGTGGCACAGGCTTGTAATCCCAGCTTTCAGGAAACTGAGGTAGAAGAATCTTGAGTTCAAGACCAGCTTGGGCAATATAGTCTGTCACAACACAAGGCAAAAACAAAAGCTACTGATTCCAGCACTGCTGCAGTCTGGTTGTGCTTGGGGGTGACGGATCTCTGCACTCCACCCCTTGGCCGCCCCGTCTCTCTTGGCTTTCCCAACTCCTGAGGCTTAGCCTCAGGCTGCGAGACTGAGACAAACTGCTGATGGTACAGCTGGCTCCAGCCCACACTCCTGGGCTCCCGAGAGCATGGCCACAGGACACCATGGAAGCTGGGTTGGAGCAGCTTGAGGCCAGTTCCATGTGTCTCCATGGTGTGCTCATGGACCTGGGGCAACCATCCGCGGTCCGGCCTCTCCTGTGGGGCTTGTTTTTCTCATCGTAACTGTGTCACCGAGCCTCTGCCAGACACCCCAGCTTGTTAGCTCATCTGATATGTGCTGGTGACTGAATTTCCGAGTCTAGGTCAGTGATACCCAGTGTGGGCTGTGGTTAGGCTGCTGAATAACATTTGCTGTCTAGGCACTATTTCTATTAAGTTAAACTAATGAAACAGCCAGGGTGGGGAAGCATGGTTCCTGAGCTCCTAAAGAAGTGTGAATGTGCTCTGTGTGCGCCCTGGGCTAGAAAGGGGCATTGGACCCCCTCTGGAGCTGAAGTTACTGTTTGGTGTGAGCCTGATGTGCTGGGAACCCAACTCAGCTCCTCTGAGGGAGCAGCAAGTAATCTTAACTGCCAAGGCATCTTTCTAGCCCCTGATTTTCTAATTTGACATCAGCACAGTCTGGAATTCTTTTGCGCACAGGCAGAAACCTTGCTCTGCCAAGAGTGGCCATGCAGAGTGCCTCTCTAAGTTTTGACGACCATATTACAGGCCAGATACTAACCACACTGTAGGTGTTCCAGGAGGCCCTAGAGCTGCGTGCCAGGAGCCCTGGGAATCCAGAGTGAAGCTTCTCTGTGTCATGAACAGATTGATCGCACACAGCTCAGAAACCCTGAACCTTTCCCCTTGCCACACAGTTACGGATGTATTCACCATCTTGTCCTGCGGAGCAGAAGGAAGCATGATGAGGAGGGTTCCACCCAGGGCCTCAGCACAGCCTTGGGCTACCATGTCATGGTGTGAGCAGCCCCACAGACAAGGTCCTCACAGTGACTGCACTGCAACAGCCTGCCCTGCAGAATCAAAGATACTCTCCTAGTGCAGGGCCCTTGGGCTGAGAGGTGAGACAAGGCAGCTTTTAGAGCAATTACAGACACTGGGCTCCGAAGTCAGGTAGCTAGCTCCAGGCTTTGCTATTTCTCAGGTGCTTCCAACCCCTGAAAACTGATATCTGTACCTCCAGGAGACTGTGGGTACTGTACTAGGGGGCTGGTACCTTCTCTTGCAGGCAAATCACCTGGAAAGGTAAAACAGAACATGTCTAGGGCAGCACAGGGTGGAAAAGGGCAGGGCAGGGGGTGGACTGGGCAGGCTGGCCACCTCCTGGGGGAGTGTGGTGAGTGTTCCTTACAAGAAGTGAGGTTTCTTTGGGGCAATGAGAAAAATTGCTCTTAATGATGTTAATTACAACAGGGTATCGCTCTTCCTGGCAGAGCTTTTCATCTTCAAAGGGCGCCCAGGACGGGTCAGGAACACTGGGCATGGAAGTGTCTGGAGCTTAAGAACTGAAGTGGAGGGGCTGCGGCTGCAGAGCTGGCCCAGTGCAACCTGGGTCCCCCAACATAGCCTGCAAAACCAGCACCCGAGAAATTTCTCGATGCAAAGTGAGGAGTTGGCCAAGGGAAGGGTCTGTGTCCAGCAGCTGCCCACCCTATCCCATGGCATGGGAGAGTCTTAACCCAGGCCCCAAAGCCATAAGGGGTGGCCAGATAAAATAAGAGGCACTCAGACAAATTTAGGCTTCTGAAAAAAAAATAAATAGTTTGAAGTATTTGTTGCTCATTTGAAATTCAGATTTTATTCTTTGTCCTGTGTTATGTCCTAAAACTGTCGGCTTTGCCTTTCCCTGGGTGATCTAAACACCCAGGTGCAAGCACACATACACACACAACTCCCACCTGCAGACTCAGGCCTGAGAGGTTGGCAAACCAGGCATCATTCTCCTAGGGTCCCAGGAAGCAAAGACTCTGCAGACCTGCCTGGACCCAGACAAGCCCACCCTTGCTGTCACTCTGTCCAGGGTACAGTGGGACAGACCTCTTCCTGTGCCTTGCAATTTGGGGCGCTTCTGGAAGGGAGTCAGAAAGCATATCTACCCTACCCTCTGTCTTTTTTTCCCTCCATATTCTGACCTCTCCCTGCCACTCTAGCTCAAGCCGAAGCCTGTGCCCACCCCGTCACGCCAGACTGTTGGTGTGGAAATTCCTCTGACAAAAACCAGAGGGACATAGCCACTGGGCTGAGATCAGCTTCCTGCCCAGGCTGTGGAATCTGGCTGCCAGGCGGGTCTGGGCCTGAACTGGAGGTGCCTCCACTCTCCCGGTCTGGGCAGAAAGGGAGGGCAGGTTGCTACTTGCAATGGGAGGCCAGGGCGAAACTCCCAGGCTTCCAGACACTGAGCCTCCCGGAGAGGTTCCCATGCTCCTCCAGCTGCAGGGCCCTGGGCCCAGCCAGGGTCAAAGGCAGAGCAGCTGAGGTCTTCACACCCTGGGGAAAGAGACCCTTCATACATTCACATCCTGGGATGTGGCTCCAGGCCTCTGGGCCAGATTAACATTCCAGCATGGAGCTGCAGTTCCCCTATGCCCTAACAGAAAAGCCGGTGCTACAGTGGGCTGGGCACCTTCCTACTCCCCTCGAACAAGCCTGGATAAAGGAGTTTTTAAAAGTAAAAAACAACAACACCTGTGTAAAGATCATGACTGCTGCCTGACTGGGTGGCTGGTGAGGGATGTGCAGAGGGAAACTTTTCCTCAAAGGGCAGAACGCTGGAAGGATCCCCCCCAAAGCTCATATTGGGAACTGTAGAGAGTCATGTTGAAGAGTCAGACTTGCTGTCTCAGGCCTATAATCTCAGCAACTTTGGAGGCTGAGGCAAGGAGATCAAAAGGTTAAGGCCTGCCTACCCTATAGAGCAAGTTCAAAGTCAAAAAAAGGAATTTAGTGAGATGCTGTCTCGAAATAAAAATAAAGAGGTGGGGGGACACTGCTCAGCGTGAAGTGCTTGCCTGTCACCAAGGCCCTGGGTCCTGTCCTCCGAGCAAGGAGGTAGGAGGAGAGGGAGTGAGGTGGAAGGGAAGAGGGAAAACTAGTCCCATTTCCCACTATGCATATGTGATGTCCCAGCATTCAGCAGGATGGGAAGTCCAAAGCCAGCCTGGATACATGAGACCCTGTCAAAAGAGAAAAAGAGGAAAGATAATGTCACAAAGAAATTCACCATTTTGTACAGTTAACATAAACAAAAGCAACAATAGAAAAATTGAAAGTAAAAAGCAAAACTGTAATCAGCTGGGTCAAGATTAAAAAAGAAAAATCAAACAAGTACATTTTACATCAAAGTTTTAAACTTGAATTCCAGAAAGGAAATTGCCCAGACTTTCTGAATGAGTTATGTTAGTTGTCACAACAAGGCCGTGCTCCTTCCTTACGGTTCTTACTCCATCCACCTCATCTCTGCTTCATCTTTACCCGCCAGCCATGCCTCATGGGGTGCTGATGAGAGAAAGGGAGTGTGGGGTGAGAGAGGAAGAAGTGGGAACGCATAGGCTTTATTTCACCTAGGCCTAAATAGAAATACTGGCTCCTTTCTGAAGCCTCTGGCACTGGTTCATGTTCCCTTAACACCCTTTCCCTGGAGGACTTGTCACCAGCTTCCCACCCCCACCACTGGGGATGTGGCAGCCTTGCCCAGTCCTGCAATGTTTTGCAAATAGTGAGCAGGCTGTGCTTTGAAGCTTCCTGACTACCCCAGGAGTTAGGTAGGGAGGCACCCTGCCAGCCCAGGCCTGGTAGCCTCTTCCCTGAGTCTGACAGGCCACAGATGTGGCTGGTGGCTCAGTAACACACACAAGTCTAGGACAGGTCGTACTTTGCTGCCTTGTATCCGGTTCCTTGGTTTGAGAAGAATTAGAGGGAGAAGGCAACAGTCCCAGATATGGGAGCTGAACTTTCTCTGGGAAGTTAAAAGTGGACGGAACCACATGCAGGATTACGGTCCCGGGAGGAGACAGCCCCAGGAGCATGGTGTAGACGCTGATGAACTCTGCTCAGGTTCCACTGCGTGCCAGCTTGTCTGAAGTTCAGCAGTTCAGATGACACTGGGCATTTTTTCAGGAAGCAACAGGGGCGCTTTGTGTGAGTGCTGGCAGATTTAAGTTTAGGGCCTTGTGCTTGAGAAACAAGAACTCTTATGCACTGAGCCCTTTTCTCAACCCCTGTGTGTATTTTATAAGGGCTCACATTGTTTAAAACAATTGCAGATGTATGCAAATTCATAAACTTACAAAAAAATCTTGATTTCCCAGTGCCACCTGGGTCTTTAATCTTAGGGTGACTATACCTCCAACTGGCCAAGCGCTGTTTCTGGGTACACTCAACCTCCGTTGTTGCTGAGTCCCTTCCCACGAGCCCCCACTGTAAATGGGGGAGCTCAGCTCCACAGGAGCACACCGAGGCCCCTGTTTCCGGTCTACTTCATCCCTGCCAGCATCACGCTCTGGCTGACTGGCGTGCCCTGCCTTGGCACAGGACAGCTCAGAACCCGGCCTGAAATGGGCCTTCTATTCTTCCATCTCGAACACCAGTAACATGCTTCAAGCACTGTCTTAACACAGCTTCTTCCTTTGTAAAGAATTCCGACAGGAAAAGGTGAGGAATCACATGACCTGGAGAGCCTCCAAACTGCAGGTGGCTCAATTAAGATTTCGTTTGGGGCTGGGAGCTTTCTGATTGGTGACAATTTGAAAAAAAGGACTCAGCTTTCACACCGCTAAGAACAAAATATGAAGACTAAATGAAGCAGTGTCTAAGTGACTTGGAGAAGGAATGGCGTCACTTGCTTAGCAGGCAGTTCCCACCACTCCAAGCCCGCCACTGAGGGGCTCAGGGAGCAGCAGGTGGAGGTTGCGGTTCCAGAGACTGACAGGAGACTGGGAGTTCAAAGCTGCCCACAGTCTGAGGCCTGAACTCCGAAAAGAATCTAAAATCAGAACCAAACGGGATAACCAAGCAGACAGAACCCAGTGTATTAAGGGAGATACGTTAAGACAGTAGCAGGGAAGAGGGCTGGGTGGCAAGGCTGGAGAAGGCCTCTGCAGTCGGCAACAACTTTCTCGGCTCCCCACCTGGCCCTTTAGAGACACAGCAGCCCGACCTGATCCTGAAGACATCTAGAGCTCCCATCGGACAAGAGTCAGCCCGTGCTCCTCAGGCTTCGCGTGCCATCGTTCTCCCATCGCCCCCACTTCCCACCCTCTGCTCAACCTGCCACACGGGCCTCCTTGTGTGCCCGGAGCACACAGGCACACCCTTCCTCTGTCCGCCCCTCTTTCTGGGGTGACCTTTCTCATACGTTGGGGCCAGAAGAGGCCGTCAGCTGGCTGCTCCCTGCTTGGAGCTCTTCTCTCAGGAATGCCCTGCTCCTCCAGGGGTCCTTGTATCTATTCAGGATTGGATCATCTCCCATTTAGTCTAGCTTTCGGGATTCCTGCCCCGCTGTCCTTGGGGGCAGCTGCTGCCCCTGGTATGTCTTGCTCACTGCTGAACTCCCAGCACCAAGAACAGAGCCTGGCACACAGTGTTAGCAGAGTGGATACAGTTCCTGGATGCAGGAAGCGTTAGGGAGTGGTAGGAGCTCTTGAGCTGGAGGAGGGGCGAGGGGGCTCCTTTGGGGCAGAGGCACAGACTGCAGCAGGTTTGGGGGGAGGTGATTGTAGAAGCAGAAGATGAGGAAGTGGAAACAGCTTCAGTGGGAATGGAAGGAGACCGCAGGAGGGGGAAGTTTCTCAAGGGAGGGAATCCCCGTGTCCACAGCTGCCCAGTGACTTTCCCGATTGGTGAATGAAGGGATGGAAGGTAAACCTAGGGCTCTGGGCTGGTCCATCCATGGTCAATCTGAACCACTTCTGCTCTGGAGGGTTCTATGACATCAGATCCTGTGTTCTTGTGGACTTTGGAACCCAAGACTGGACGAAACTGTTTCTACAGTTTTAGGCTGTAGAACAGGTGGGTTTGGGCCATGGGTGTCTAGGGGCAGGAACCACATAAAATGATGCCTTGAATGCTATGTGAACAAGGTTTGGGCAATGTGGTGGAACCTGTGTGGGCAAGAGTCTAGAGGGCTCTCTGTGACCATTCCAAAAAAAAAAAAAAAAATGGGAAAAGCTGCAGGCACTGTCTTTGTCTTTTTCATGGAGCTTTGAGGTTACTGAAAGCTAGTCTCAGCTAAGGCTGGCAAACGGACCAAGGAAAGAGAAAGTTCTGAGGTGGAGGGGTGAAGGGTAGGGCTATCTTTCTTCATTCCTATCCTTCAGAAATATTCCCCGGGCTCAGGCCTTACTCCTGCTCCTGGCCACAGAAGAAAGGTGCCCACACTCTACCCAAGCATCAGGGGAGGGCTCACGTTCTGAGATTCCTCAGGTTTTTACTGGATGAAGACTAGGGCTGTGCTTGTCCTTGTCTGAAGACAGGAGTGTGGGTGGGGAACAAGCAGCAGAAACTTTTGCTGAGCCCGTCGCGCTCCAGTTATTCCGTTTGGTCCTTCTGTCAGCCCAAGAAAGAGTAAGTGTTCTCGGCATAAAGCCAGTAAGCTGAGTTAGATACAATCAGGAGAGGAGGGGAAGGAGAGCTGAGGCACATCTGTGCACACTCCATTGAGCTCTTCTCTGTGCTGCCCTCTGAAGCATACCCACAGAGCATATGCTCAGCAATCGAAACAGAAGCACTTTTTCCTCCTCCCTAAAAAAAGCAACGTTTAAGGCATGTTGTTGCGGGATGGTGTGGTGGTTCGAATAGGCACGGCCACCATAGACTCACATTTGAGTGCTTGGCCCGTGGGGAGAGGCACTATTAGGAGGTTTGGCCTTGTTGGAGGAAGTGTGACACTATGGGGTGGGCCTTGAGGTCGCATATGCACAAGCCAGGCCCAGTGAGACATAGTCTCCTTCTGCTGCCTATGGATCCAGATGTAGAACTTGCAGTTCCCTCTCCAGCACCGTGTCTGCCTGCACACTGCCATGCTTCCCACCATGACGATAACGGACTAAGCCTCTGAATGTAAGGCAACCCAGTTACACATTTTCCTTTATAAGAGCTGCTGTGGTCACGGTGTCTCTTCACAGGACAGAACCCTGACCGAGACAGATGGAGGGGTGGCTCAGCAGTCAACACTGTTTACTGTTCTTGCAGATTCTGTTCCCAGCACCCACAAAGCAGCTCAAGACCAACTGTAACTCCAGTTCTGGGGGGCTCCGAGGCCCTTTCTGACTTCTCGGGTACCAGGAATGCGCATGGTACACATATGCACACAGGGAAAACACTCACACACGTAAAATAAAGCACACAAATCCTGGGCTGAGAAGATGGCTTGATGGTTAAGATAACTACTGCTCTTGCACATGGCAGCTCACAACTGTCTGTTACTCCAGTTCCTGGGGATCCAAAGCCTCATCTGACTTCTGAGGGCTTCTACACACATGTGGCACACATGCACACACTCAGGCACACAGACACACACACAGGCACACACTCAGGCACACATACATATGTATGAATAGACATTTTTTTAAAACCAAAAAATTTATTCACATTTTTGTTTGTGTTTTTCAGTGTTCTGTGTATCAGTGCTCAGCATTACTGGGACCCATGCAACCCAAGCAGCCTCTTTCCAGTTTTTCTGAGGTCATATTTTGTTGATGTTGTTCCATATTCTTTTGTTAGTTTTAAAATCTCTTCCCTCTTCCCTTTCTATTCTTCCCTCCCTCCCTTTCTCTCCCTTATTCTCTCTCTCTCTCTCTCTCTCTCTCTCTCTCTGTGTGTGTGTGTGTGTGTGTGTGCCAGGGTGTGGTTGGAGAACAATTTCAGTGTCAGTCCTTGCCTTCCACCATGTATGAGGCAGGGTCTCCTCGCTGTCCACTTCTGCAAATGGCCGCCCACATGTTTGCAGAGAGCCTCCTATGCCACTCACCTGAGGAGCACTGCCATGTCGGGCTTTACATGGGTTCTGCGGACTGGAATTCGGGCATTCCTGCTTGTGTGGCAACTGACCTACCCACTAAGCATGTCCCAGCCCCTGTGTTTCTGTGTTTTGTGTTTTCAAGAAACGGGGCCCAGGCTGGAACTGAACTATGTGTCTGAGAATGAATTTGAATTTCTGATCCTCCTGCCTCTGTGCCATGGTCATGAATGCTGGCATTAAAAGAGTGGCCCGCTGTGCCTGGTGTGAAGAAGTGCTGAGGATAGAACCACGGACCTGAGGCACGCTGGGCAAGTATTTTGCCAAATGAGCCACGACTAGAGCCGTTCCCTCTGATCTTCGCTCCCTTCTCATGCTTGCCACCCTGCCCTCACTGGTGTGGATTAACAGCCGTGTGTCTCTAGTCCTTGCTGTGATTATACTGGAGTGGTCCAGGGAATGAGAAGAGGGACACATGCCTGGCTGCTCAGCTGGACACAAGCCCAGCTTTTGCTCCGCTTCACTGCTGAAAAAGTTGGTGTCTACACGCCCCTCACTTTTCTAAGGTCAGTGAACTGTGTGGAATGATTCAGCTCATACTGAGGCCAGCACTGTACCTGGATGGCTTGTATCTGGTTGTCTTTGGAAAAGGCCCGGTGAGTATGTTTTACACAGCAAAACCGAATGGCTGACGACAGTGAGGGGAGCTAGGCCTAACCCCTGGCCACTTCAAGACCCTTGCCCTGCTAGCATCTGGTGACAGGGAAGGTTTTTTGCCGACATGAGCCCCACGTCAGGCCACGGCTCTGTCCCTGAGAGCACAGACTCGCACAGTGTCTGTTTGGTGGCTTGACTCTTTTACTGTAGATGGAAACCCTTTGCGTCAGGGTGAGGGGGAACTGGAATCTCAGATTTGCAGGGCAGGGAGGGAGCATGGACAGAGAGCCCCAGGCTCAGCTTACTAATGTCTGAGGGGCCCAGCTATCTCTCTTCCCTCTGCTCCTCCTGCCCAGGAAGAAAGATGCTTGGCTGGCAACAGCTATCAGTGTTCTGCCCAGTTCAAGGATAAAAGCATCAGAAATGAGTAGCTGGGTACTTCATCAGGGAGACCTCCTAGAGCCCGAGCCGAGTCCATTCACGGTCTGAGACAGACAGTGAAGCTTGCTTGCGCACTTGTTTTTGCTGCTGCTTTTGCCATCTTGATAATTCTAGGCTGCCTTACACAGGGGGCAGAGGGCAGAGGAAGTGGTGAAATGAGCAGCAAGACATGCACATGGCGGTCAGGCTGGGCTTTGAGGTTCATTTGTAGTTCTGAGATCTTGACATGCCTGGGTGGAGGCAGAAGTGCCCGGGGCCAAAACAGGATTAGGGGCAACCTGGCGGGCCATAGAATGCCTTGTTGGAGACTTCCCGGGTCTGAGCATGCAGAGCTGGGTTGCCTAGCTTGGTGTCCTCATGCCCTCTCCAGCAACCCACTACGCTGAAGACATCCTGGGAGAACAGGTACTGTTCACTGGCTCCAGGAAGGCTCTGGCCTCCCTTGCACAAGCTCTGGATGGCATCCCAGTTTTACCTCACCCCTCACTCTTCCAAGAAGAGAGAAGCATTGGGTCTCACTACGTTATTACCACATGCACGATATTAATAGAGTGAAGGAGACTCCCTCACATGAAACGAGAGGTGGCAGGCATAGAAGTGACAGGAGCAGGAGAGAGGGGGAACTTCCCAGGTCTCTGTGCTGAGCTGTGAGTCAGGGCCCCTGCAGAGCTGCCTGTGCCACCCCTGAAACTCAGCGCACAGGTGAGTCAGCAACTGCCTGGCCTGAGCAGCAACACGGGGCGGATGGTGACTGAGCCTCCGAGGAGAACTTAGAATCCATTCCTCCAGGACGCGGCTGGTCTCACAAGACACTGCCCAGCCCACACAGAGAAGGCTTTTCTCAAGCAAAAGAGACCTCGGGTTCTCTATTGCCAGACCTGGGGTTTCTTCCTAGATGTTCCCTGCCTTCTTCCTCCTGCTGACTCTTCAAGAAAGTGAGAGGAATGCTGGAGCTCTGTTTATGCACTGTGTTAACAGCTGTGCCTCCAGCTGTGCTGACGTGTGGCTTAGTAGTTAGCCAGTGCAGCGCTAGTCAAAACGAAGCCTCCAGGGGTGCTGAGCGAAGTCCAAGTATAAAGAACCCCAGATCTGAGCTCTGACTTGCTGCTACTCAGCTGTATGACTTTAAGAAAAGCACATGATCTCTCTGAGACCTCTTGTGTGACTAGGGGGGATCTTGGACTCTAAGGTTTAGCACTCAATTTTATGTAATTAAGCAAGTGAACCCAATAGGACAGTGGTTCTCAACCTGTGGGTTGCAGCCCCTTTGGGGTCACATACCAGATCTCCTCATATCACATATTTACACTGTGATTCATAACAGCAACAAAATTGCAGTTATGAAGTAGCAACAAAATAATTGTATGGTTGGGGCCACCTCAACATGAAGAGCTATGCTAAGTGGTTGCAGCGTTAAGGAGGTTGAGAACCGCTGTAAATGGGAATCTTGCCCTAACTTCAATGCACAGATCCCCTCTGCATGGGCAGCAGTGGCCAGCTAGAAATTCTGGCCAGGCGTCTGTTCACATACTATGGACATACTGTGAACTCCAAGGCTTATGTAAAACTGCCCGGTACTTAGAACACAGTGTGGACCAAACGAACATTTCTGAAGCAGTCTTACCTCTGAAGGAGAGACTTTATTTACTTTTGTGGTGTTGGGGGTTGGACCCAGGGCTTTGATGCCAGGCAAGAACTTCACCAATGAGCCATGTCCCCAGCTTCTTCCATCTCCAATCTCCCACACTCTAAAACATGTCTTATTTTTGAGGCTAGACTCAACCTTACCATGTAGCCAAAGCTACATGCCCTTGAATTCAATGCCCTACATTCAATGCCCTTGAATTCTTGATCTTCCTTCCTCGACTTCCCAAACACTGGAATTATAGCATACAGCACACTCACACTCCAACACTTCAAAAATGCTTCTAAAGAAGACCCTTGAGGCATCACCTTAGTTGTGGGACTTTAAGCCAGGGCAAGAGTGAGCACCACGTATGGCCTCCTGACTTCCCTTAGGTGACATGCTCTGGATAGTCTTCCCCAAACACACACTTGAAAAGGCTTTGCTTGGTCTCAAGGGCCAATTCCCCCCCCCCCCCCCCAGGAAGATCTGTGCTCTTCTGAGCATCAGTCCTAGAGACTAGGCTGCTGAGCCAGCCCTTCCCTGAGCAGAGGGAAGCGTGGCCACAGGCGGTGGTTGAAACAGAGGTTGGTTGAGTCATGCCTCAGGGCCTCCCTGCCTTCCCAGGCCTCTGCCTGGTGACATTCCAAGCTGAATTGGGAAGAGGAGCAAACCCACATTTATCACCCATCAGGGGCTCGCCAACCAACTTATATTAGTCTGCTACGTTCACCGGAGTAGACGCCGTAGACAGATTGCTTGTTGTCTTGTCATTCAGGAGTTTAGTAGGGCAATGCTGTGGTGTCACTAGGCTGAGAGCTGTGGGAAGGAAGCTATTCCCCTGCCTCTGCCTCTGAATTGCAATGATCACCTTCTCCCTTATCTCTGAATCTTATTCATTCTGTGCACGCTGTGTTCAAATTTCCCCCTTTTATAGGAATGGCAGCCATATTGGATACTGGCCAACCCAATGACCTCAGTTTAACTCCTTCACGTCTTTAAGCATACAAATAAAGCCTCACTCTGATCCTGGGGCAGGGCACAGTTATAGCCCCACACTCAACTCTTCACAGTGCTACCCACAATTTCTTGTCTCCTTGCTTCATTTTTTGAGACAGGGTCTCAAGTACTTTCCTTCCCATTGTGATAAAACAGGAAGAGCAAGGTAAGGGAGGAGGATTTATTGCAGACCAGCTCAGGAGTGCATACAGTGGGCCAGTCCTGGGGTCCAGGCATGGGAGCCTCAGACATCCTTAGGAGAGCATGCTAAAGCTCAGCTTAGCGTCTTAGTTTATACAGTGGAGGACCCTGGTCAGGCCGTGGTCCTGATGACAGCTAAGATGGGTTTTCCCACTTCAGGTAGTTTAATCAAGGCAGCCCCTCACAGACATTCTCAGAGGGCCGGGGCCCAGAGGCCTGTCCTCTGTGTGTCCAGACAACCTCGAACATCTACCTCCACGATATACAGCCCTGGGCTAGTGAAGGCTCAGCCTTCCTGTCTCCTGAGCGAGGGTGTCCTTCGTTCCTGTTATTCTTATGGTAGTGCTGCGGTTCTTATCAGGGCCTTGACATACCCGCAGCCTTGCTCCTGAGGGCCTTCTGACAGAGGTGTTTGGGGGTGGGGGATTTTCCACACTGGCTGGACAGCACTTCCTTACTTAGCCTATGAATGGGAAAGGTACAGGTGGCTCTCCTCAGACATGCAGGACTTGAATTCCAGGTGACAGCAAAGATGCTCTTACTCTCCAAGGCATTGTTCAGCCCTCACTTCAACAGTAACCGAAAGCTCTGTGTACTTTACACACAGATTGAATGCACCCTTAGAAATCTCAATCTACAGAAAAGAAACTGGCGCAGCGAAGGATGAGAAAACTTTCTCAAGTCTCTGGTGCCTGATAAAGTTGGGAGTTTGAACTCCGCAGCTGGCTCCAGGGTCTGTGCTTTCAATTTGCTCTTGATGGAGGACAGGAAAGCAGAACCTGCGGTCACCTCTGAAAAGATGAGAACTTAAGGCAGAACCCGGGGTCCCACCCGTCTGACAGGTCCCAGAGTAGCTACTCAGAGCCAAGTGCGCTTACACAGGTCCTCAAGCCAGCTGTGGGACTCAGTCTCAAAACCCTCGCTTGTGTAGGGTCTCTACGGGAGGGGCGACGCCCTCCTATTTCGACATGAACCCCCCCCCCCCGTTCCCGGGACCATCCGACACCCGCAGGGCGAGGCCCACGCAGGGACCGCTCCCTCGGTAGGTGGCAGGGGCACAGGGTGACGAAGAGGCAGGGCGGGGCCCGCGGCCCAAGAACGCAGAGTATCAGATTTCTCCCAGTGCGCCAATCCTGAACTCCAGAGGATGTGGCCACACCTGGCGGGCGTGGCCAGACGGTGCAAGGGCGGTGGCATCTCGGGCTCGGCGCAGCGCTCCGGGCACCGAGGTGGGCAGGTGCGGGCCTGTGCGGGCCGCGGAGGAGCCCGCGGTTCCCAGCCGCCGAGCCGTCGGGGGACGCCTGTACTGCGGCGGCGTTGGCTCCCGGGCACCTGCTCCTGGGCGCCCACTGAGGCAAGGTGGGGACGCCGGCGTCGACCCGAGGGACACCTGACGGTTGGGGCCGGGCCCATCGAAGTTGCTGTGGGTGGGAGGGGGAGCTGGCCTGGGAACTCTGTTCGGTGTCCCGCCCCAGGCTGGGTGCCGGGCACCCTTCTCTGGGCAGCCGTGGGGCGGCACCGGGTCCCTTCTGTCTCACGCTAACTGGACACTCTTCCCCTCCGGCAGAAAGAGCTCGTTCTCTGCCCCGCCCGCTCCACTGTCGGGCGGAGCGGGCGCACCCCCCCCCCCCGCCCCCAGCCCCTCCGGTTTTAACTAGCTCACTCAGTGGCTGGCTCCGGTGTCCCAGCGGGCACTTCCAAGGTCCCGGGCCTTGGTGGTGGTTTAGGGGAAATCGGAATAAGGGCTATCTGGGGTTTGGCGGGTTTGTTTTCCTTTTCCGAGTGTCTCAGCACGGTCAGGCCTCTGAAGTTGCAGGTAGCCAAGCTGGGTGCTGGGGAGGGTGGCGCCAGGTGTGGCAGCTCTGCGGGTGAGGCCCTCCCCGCCTGAAGGGGCTGTAGGCTGTGCCGAGAGCAGGAAAGTCTCCCTGGGAAGGGAGGCCTGAGCCGCCCTGCTTCACTCAGGGGTATGAAACGGAAGGCAGGGAAGGGAGAGGACGAAGGGGGTTGCACAGGGATTGGTGAGGTTGCTAGTTAGATCTGTGTGTCACGCATGACAGCACAGCCTTGTCATCCACCAACTCCAAAGCGCTGGGAGGAGGAGGTGAGGATGTGAGTAGGGGCCCAGAGCTTACTGTGGGGCATAGTTAAAATCCAGGGTGTGGCGTTTCAGTTCCCTTCTGGAAGAATGGGAAACTAGGACAGTCCCAACAGCTGCCTTTGAGAAAGGCCCTAGCCGCAGCAGCCTTCCAGCTTGAGGTCCCTGGTCTCAGAAACTGGCCCAGCAGAGGCTGCAGAGGTGATGGGGTGTTCCTTATGAAGGGCCTGCTTCTGCTGTGAGAGGACAGTTATAGTGCCCCAGGGAGCTGGAACGTGGCCCTTCCCTCTGCTCCCAGGGAGAAGGTGGGTGGTGACTTTGTCGCTCAGAAGGCTCTGACCCGTCAGAGCTTTCGCTTTCGTGTGGTGGCCGCTGGACATGGCAGGGCGCAGGTTCAGTGGCATGAACCTGAAGTAGGATTTGGGCGCCTTCCTTCCGTTGTGGTGGATCCTCCTCAGGTCCTTGTTGGCGTAGGTTTGATCCCTTCTGTGTGGAAGAGGGAAGCTTAGAGGGTAGGGCACAGTGGCAGGGCTTGCCACCACCCAGAGGGAATGTAGGGGCCACCTTATCTTGGGGCCTCAGTTAACCCCTCCGTCAAATGGGCTGACAGGACCCTGAGGGCGAGATCACACTGGTGCCACTCTAAGCCTGTGTTGATGTGGAGGGTGGTGCTGCCGTCCTTCCTCAGAAGGGTCGCTGTCCCAGCCATAGGGTTTTAAATAAGTAGGAATATGAGTGTACGGAGCAGTGCACGTATATCGTGGTGTGGCCAGCGTCTTCCCTGCATTGAGTCTGCATGTGCTGCAGAGTGTGGATGCTGCTCCACCGTCATGCCTGTGGTCGTCAGCCCATGAGTTTGGTTTTGTAAGCCACTGTCCTCTCAGATATTCTGGCTCTTTTAAGAATCTCAGCTGGTGAATGGGGATCTCCTGGTGGATGTTCGGAAGGCAGAGGGTTGCAGAGGAGGAAGCAGGGTGGAGGCAGGCTGAGGGCCACTCAAACATGGAGAACCCAGAGTGCAGCTCTTAGTCGCCATGCCCAGGGCTGGCTCTGCCTCTTGCCTTGCCAGTGCAGGCTGCTGTCAGGAGCTGCTTGCCTTCATTTTTCTCCTGATGGCCGTGAAGGCGCCTTCAGGTGCAGGGCAGACAAGAGGTGGATTTCATGTGCGGGACGAACCCTGTGTCAGGACTTACCCAGGACTGCAGTGGGACTGCCCAGAGCCCAGTGGCTAAGTAACAGGTCTGCAGTCCTCTCCAGTGTTCAGACCCTCCTGTGTTCTGATCCTCTTCTAGCGAGAGTGGGACCAGGGAGGAGAAGGCAGCACTTGGTGTTGGATATTGACTCCTTTTAAATATTTCTTTTGGAGGTAGGCCCTCATGCAACCCAGTCCAGCCTTGATCTCCCAGTCCTCCTGCCTTGTAGTCCCCTTTGCTTGGGTGTCCACTGGCCCCCTAGCATAATGGCTCCGTGTGATGCCCTAAGAACACCAGGGCCAAGAGCAAGGACTCTAGAAAGCTCTCAGCCCAGCTCAGCTTCCCGGCAAGATGTGCTCCCAGGGGGGGGTTCAGTTGCAGGACTTGGTAATTGGGTCAGAAGGCTCAGGTCCTACCTGGCCAGAAAGTGAGTTGGGTTGAGTTCCTTGTATTTGGAGGAAACCTTACCAGGAAAACAAGTGATGTTCAGCTTCACGGCTAGGCTCTTCTGAAGATGGTTCAGCTGTTTCAGAACTGTGAGCCTGGAAGGGGCTTTCTAGGATGAAGAAGATAGTATTTTCAGCCAGTTTGGATTTCCCCAAGAAGGAACGAGCACGGGCCGAGAACATGAATTGACGTTTAGTAATTAACACAGCGCTTGCACACGGCTGCTAGAACAAATATTTGAGGAATGACTTACTTTTTCCAGTTGTCCAATTCTATCTTAAGGAAAAACAAAATAAGAATGTTAAAACACCAGACTACCCAGAGCACACCTGGTCTCATCCAAAAACTCTAACACAATCCCTCAGGCAGACAGTTTTCTATGGAGTGACTTTCCCTTCTGGCACTGGACCCACAGGTCTTTGTTTTGGGCCGTGAGTCCTGGCTGCTGTAGAATGTTATCTGCAGCGTCCATGTTCCTAGGAGAATCAATCGCAGACTTTACCCAGCCTGGCGCCTGGAACCAGTTGGTTTCCTCTGGTGTCTGTGGGGAGATAAATAGGCCCAGGCGAGGAGGCCAGTTTAGCTGCATAGGGCTTGGTTGTCTTAGCTTTCCCAGCTCACCACGGAAGCTGTGTCTCGGATCCTGGAGGCCAGCTGGGAAAGGAAAGCTGTGAGGCGGTGGACGCTCTGCCTGCTCACCCAAGTGAGGACTTTGGACCCGGGGCCCGGCCCTAGCCTGCTTCCCTCAAGTAGCCCTGTCACTCATTTTCCATTGTCTTCTTGGAAACACAGTGTGTTTAGCTTCTGGCCCATCTGCCTTCTGTCCCGGAGACTCTCCTGCCCTCTCCTGAGGCAGGACTGAAAAGAGCAGTCACCCTCACCTTGCAGAGCCCCTGGGGAAGCTGTGCCCCTGCAAGGTGACATCACCTCGTTTCTCTGCCTAAGCAGAAGAAATGCGATCTGCTTGCATGATAAGTCCCATTTGGCTGGAGCGTGAAGCATAAATGGCTTCACAGTAAGAATCAAAAGAACCCTTTTGCCTCTTTTCTTTCCCTCTGTCTGGCACAGTTTATTGCCATATTTAATTTCTTTGCTGTAATCCAGTGAAACTGTAGCCGCAGCACATGGGAAAAGAGGCTGGGAAAGTCCCCGGTGCCTGGTCCCAGACTCCCATTCTCCCATATTCTCCCTCCTCCCAGATAATGGCCCTCCACCCTCGAAGAGTCCGGCTGAAGCCCTGGCTGGTGGCTCAGGTGGACAGTGGCCTCTACCCTGGACTCATCTGGCTACATAGAGATTCCAAACGCTTCCAGATCCCCTGGAAACATGCCACGCGGCACAGCCCCCAACAAGAGGAGGAAAACACCATTTTTAAGGTAAAGAACTTCCTTCTGCCATCTGAGTTGAGTTTTGTTCCAGCTCTCTGAGGCCTTTCTAGTTTTTTTTTTTTTATTTCTCTGTTCTGGCTCTCTGGTGCAATGGGATGCGTTCAGTGAGATGCTCAAGCTGTGGTCCTCAGGCTAAGGCAATGGGGTCTGTTACATTCCCATTGGCTGGAAGACACTCAGTTCATATCCCATCGGATCAGGGGGCAGGGTGTGTGTGCCTGTATGTACATGTGTATATGTGTATGTGTGTGCGTGTGTATGTGTGTATATGTGTCTGTGCGTGTGTGTGTGCGCGTGTGTGTATGTGTGTGCGTGTGTGTGTGTGCAGGCACCCTGGTGGTCAGAAGATTGGACTCCTGGGAGCTGGCAGGTGGTTGTAGCTGCTTGCTGTGGGCACTGGGAGCCGAGTCCCTCAGGTCTGCTGCTGAGCCAGCTCTCCAGCCTCACGTTTTTATTCCAGCAAGATCTTTTTTCCTCCTTTCCCTTCTTTTCCTTTCTCCTTTCTCCCCCCTTCTGTCCCCTCCTCTTCTTTTCATGTTTTCACCTCTTCTTTTTCAATCCTAAGGATCAAGCCCCAGGCTTCATGCACACGAAGCCTGCATATTACCGTCAAGCTACATCCGAAGCCCGAATTATGTTCTCTTAAATGACAAGTAATTTCTCCATGATCCTCATCGTAGTTAAGAGGAGATTTGGTCACATAGCGCTTCCCTAAATTTCACTGAAACCGAAGCCTGACTTCAGAGAGAGGTTGACGGGTGGTGGTTGTGGAAGGGTTTTGTGGGTACAGTTCAGGAGCTGCGTCTTCACTCTACCCTGACTTCCCCTTTCCATCCCAGGAGTAGCTTTGGTCCCTGCCGCTCTCGGTGCACAGTGCGCTTGTCCTCTCTTACTTGCCTGTAAGCTGGGAGGCTGAGCTGTGATCCAGGCCTGACTGCAGGATCAAGGCAAGCCCAGGGCTCTGAGGGGAGCCATCCTGTTGCCCACCTTTGTCAGGTGTGGAGGGGAGAGCAGAGAGAAAATTCACCTGAGAGTACTTTGGAAGTGTGTAAGTGAAACGCTTATTTTAGGTGTGAGCATTATGAAAGAGTTAAGGGAAACATCTGTAGCCCGGTGCCCACACTAAGGGACAGGCTTGCCTCGACCCCATCGCATCCCTCACAGCCTTGCTCCGGGCCTGAGCTGGCTGTTGAAGTGTCTGACTGGTCACATGAAGAGGCTGATTTTGTAAGGCCCACTCACAAGGGTGTGAGGAAAGGTTTGCACTGGTGTGCTTGTTTATAGAATGCTGACAGAGCATTTGAGTGGATATTCACACAGATCTGATACTCTCATGAACTTTTGGTAAGATGCACCAGCATGGCATTGGTTCACCAGCATGGATTTGGTGCCTGTGTTCCCAATGTTCCTTAACTCTCATGGTGACCGTGCAAAGCAAGGCTTTCTCCATCCCGTGTTGTAAGTGTAGAAGCCATCAGCGGAGCTAGCTCATCAGAATTTGAACCTATGTCTCTGACTCTGTTCTGCCCCCCTATGACTAACCTCAGCTTCTGGAACCACCAATCCCGTGGGTGGTCTTGAGCAAAGCATCCCTGTCTTTGCTCCAGTTTTCCCTTCGGTTAGCTGGGGTGGAGCCAGTCCGTCTGCTTCTTAAAACTGTCGTGAAAATCAAGCGTGGGGAGATATTTGTGAAGTACTATGAACATGTGGAGATAAGATGCATCACAGTCTTTGCCCACGTGGTACCTCATGGCCGTCCCTTCTGGGTGCCGAAGCTGTGCTTGTAAGGGGTATAGCTCTCTGCTGTGTCGGCTGAACTGGCTGAGGAGATGGTGGGTCCGAGCAGGAAGCTGGGGCCGGGCTGGGGCTCAGTTGGTCCAGCTGTGCTGTGAAGGAGCAGGGCCTAAGAGAAGCACAGGGAAGCATAGACTTCTTCCAGAATCTGCTGCCGGAGTCAGCCGCCCAGTCAGAGCCAGCATGAACATGGAGGGTCAGAGCTGAAGGCACATAGGGAGGTGGCAGGCGGGCACCCCAGGTGCATAGGGAGGTGGCAGGCACCCCAGGCAAGGGCATGCCTTCCTCTCAGACACCAGGAGCAGTAGAGTTGAGACTCCCTCTGGATGGAGCCAGCTTTGGCCACCTCAGTGCCTGCTAAGCCACACAGGGCAGCTCAGTGTTGTTGCTATTCTTCATTCCAGACTACAAAACACACAGAGGAAGCCAAGGCTGAGAAGGTGGCTAGAGAAAGTGAGTCTGAGTTGGAAGAAGAAGAGACTTAGTTAACCTTGGACACCGCTGTTCTGCAGGGTGGGATCTCAAAGGAGGGTGCAAAAGCTCAGTTTCAGCTTAAAGAAAAAGCCTGTGCTGTCGAATCATGGAGCATGCCTAAAACCCTACTACTCTGGAAGCCAAGGAAGGAGGATTGCTGTGAGGCCAGCCTGAGCTATGTAGTGAGAGCCTGTGTCAGAGAGAGAGAGAAAAAAAAAGTCCTGTGTGGCACAAGTTTGGAGAAGTAATCTGCACTGATAGCCTGAAAAGGTGCTGGCGAGATGGCTCCGAGCGTAAAGGCAGTGTCGCTATGCCTCATGCCCTGAGTTCAATCCCCAGGACCCACATGGTGTAGAAGGAGAGAGCCTTCCCACTCCTATACACTAAATAAATAAAGTGTGATGGAAATTAAACATTTAGGCAAGCGAGTCACTTGCCTGAGGACCGGCCCCTGATGAGGTCTTCTGTGTTAGGGAACATGAAGATGGCTTGGTGCCCAGAGGGCAGATGGCCAGTGGGGAGCCTGGCCAGTCTGGGAGGGGACCTGGGAAGTGGGGCTCAGCTGCTCATCCGGGGGACACTCCTGAGGGTCTGGGTCTGTTTCTCAGAGGCTGGTTTCCCTCTTCTCACGGGGCAGATGACCCTACCCCTCTCGTCTGCATCGGTACTTTGGCTTCCTATGTTGGGAAAACAGAGAGGAAGCTTCAAAGTTGTCTTTAGGCTTGCTGGTCACTGCATGAGGTTTCCAGTGAAGGGGGAGTTTGTAGAACTGTGTAACGACTGATGCCCTCAAGTGTGGGCATGTGTCCTGGAGGCCTTTTGTTTTGTTTTATGGAATCAAGGTCTCACTATATGGTCCAGCCTGGTCTTGAATGCATTCACTATGTAACCCAGGCTAACTTCAGACTCACTGTACTCCTGTTTTAGCATCCTAAGTGCTGGTCTGTCAGGTAGACAGCACCACACCTGGCTTCTGAAAGTCTCTATATCATCGGCAACTACCTTTTGTGGCACTTTCTGGATGAGCTATTCTTGTTTTAAAAGAGAGCCTGGCAAGGTGGCGCGTGCTTCATCTTCATCTGTGCAGAGGAGGAGAAAAGGGCTGCCTGAGGCCCTGAAGTACAGTGTTGCCCCAGACTTTAGTCAGCGTTGCTGTCCAGGCAGGTGCTGGTGCTAAAGCCTGAACTAAAGCTCCCTTCAAAGCTCTGTTTGCATACAGCTTGATCTCTCTTTGGTTACCTTGGTTGGTCCTAAGGTCAGTATTATCTGCTGCAATGTCAAAGTTGGTGTTAGGAGCACTCACAGGTATACGTCCTAGTGTGTGTGCATGCATGCACTGTGAGAGGGGTCTGCACAACCTCGGCAATGGTTCTCCATGTGGTCAGCATTCCTGCTGTCTCCTCCCTCAGGCTTGGGCTGTGGAGACTGGGAAGTACCAAGAAGGGGTGGATGATCCTGACCCAGCTAAGTGGAAGGCTCAGCTCCGCTGTGCTCTCAACAAAAGCAGGGAGTTCAACTTGATGTATGACGGCACCAAGGAAGTGCCCATGAATCCTGTGAAGATCTACCAAGTGTGCGACATCCCCCAGCCCCAGGGCTCTGTCATTAATCCAGGTGAGACCCGAGGCTCTTAGGGAGACAGGAAATCTGGCCTCTCTCTGGGAAGAGGTCCAAGAGCAGATCGTATAAGGAGTTACAGAATGAGGGCTTCAGGCAGAAGGTGGATGAGGGTATAGTTCTGCTGTAAGACAGCCTCTCTTGGGGTATGGGATAGGGGAGAAGGTCTAAGCTCTAGAGGGTTTGCCTTCCAAACTTGGCTCTTATCACTATCTGATTGTTGGACTTGAATTGAGTTATTGGGCATGTTGATCCTCTTTCTTTTCTATACATAATAATAATATCTATATTATATTATACAATATATATATTGGGGTTTTTTTGAGACAGAGTTTCTCTGTGTAGCTTTGGCTGTCCTGGACTAACTTTATAGACCAGGCTGGCCTCAAAACTCATAGAGATCCACCTGCCTCTGCTTCCCCGACTGCTGGGATTACAGGTGTGAGCCACTGTGCCCGGCTGAGCCTCTGTCTTTTCAAAGGCTACTAGGAGAGCCAGTGGCCATGACCTGGCCATGAATGATACAAAGAGCCAAATAGTCAGGCTTATTGTCCAGTCAGGCCCTGCCATGATGGAGGGGTCGTGGCCCCCTCCTGTGTGACTCACAAAGGGGAAGAGTGAGTATTCTGGAGCCCTTAAAAGGGTGCTATGTGTAGAAAGCCACTGTGAGCCTCTATAGTAATGTGAAAGGATTTCTAAGGCAAGAAGACATCAGGAGAGCATGAGCTCAGACTCTGCAAGGAATTACAACTCTCCAGGGCTCGGCAGGGCTCACTGAGCCTGAGGGGTCTCTGGCCTGGTGGCGGGTGAACCATTGAGATGGTGGTGAAACAATCTGCTTTTCTGTGGGCTCGTGTGTCATGGGTAGGATCCACGGGGTCTGCTCCTTGGGACGAGAAAGATAACGACGTGGATGAAGATGAGGAGGAGGATGAGCTTGATCAGTCACAGCACCACGTCCCCATCCAGGACACCTTCCCATTCTTGAATATCAATGGTGAGTGGGGTGCTGCGCAGGGGTGAGGGGATGCACAGGCTTTGCCCTTGAATGATGGCCTTTGACCTCTCAGCCACCACTGCTCAGGGCTGGGCGGTTGTGGCGGGCTCCCCAGCTAGACTGCTGCTGTGTTGGGAAGTCGGGATCACAGGCAAAAGATTCTGATGCCTCAGTTATTCCAGGGCAGGAGGGTGGGCTCTAGCGTTCTAGAGAACCTTCAATTCAAAGAAATAAAAAAGCATAATTCATTCCTGGTAGATGATAAATTTGGGAAGCTTGCTTCAGGGAAGTTACAGGCAGGCTGTAAACATTGACAACTGCCAGGAGGAGGAAGATGGGGAAGAGAGTGAGGGAAAGCATGCTGTTTGAGTTGACCTGGCATGTGAGGCCTTCCTGAAGCCCCAGCAGCCTCATGGCAGCTTTGGAGCAACACCGTCTTGTGTGGACTTGTGAATTCAGCTCTCCCAGAACGAGGCTTGGAGAGCTTGGGGCCTGCTGTATAGCAGCGGGGTCTGAGTCTGCAGAGGCCCGGGACCCCCCTGAGCTCTGGGTTGCCCTGCTGAGGCATGCTTGCCCTGTCTGCCCACTTCATACCGTCTGTGAGCTGGGGTCAGATAACATCACTTTTGCCACCTAGAAGATCCAGTAAACAGAAATGCTGCCTTCTGGTTTGGGGTCGCTTTTTTAGCTCTTTGCCTAGAATCAGGAAAGTGTTTGATCACAGCGCTTCTTTAGTTATACTGCGCCTTCCCTCCTTGTTTTTGTTTTTTTGTTTTTTTGAGACAGAGTGCTATGTAGCTCCCTTGCTGGCCTACACTGGCCATGTAGACCAGGCTATGTAGACTCAGAGATCCACCTGCCCCTGCCTCCCAGTGCTTGGGTTAAAGGTGAGTGCCATCACTTTTACGTGCCTTTTGGACCTTTGCAAACAAGTGATGGCTAAAACTTTTATGGGGGCTTCAGAAATGGTTAGGTGGGTAAGGGCACACACGATAGGATTTATTTCACAATCATCTGGTTCCAGGGCATTTGCTGAATCTGGCCTCTTTGGGCACCTGAACTTTGTGCTCACACATGTACACACAGTTAAAAAATAATAAAAATAAATATCTAAAAAGAAAAAAAATCTTCATGCAGATCTAATCTAGACAGCCTCACTGCACTCTGTTCTGTCACTCAGCGAAGCTGTTAATGCTGGGCGTCTGAGCTGAATGAGTTGTAGATGCCTGTGACCACTGTCTGTGCATGGCACAGACGGAGGGTCATTACAAATCTGAAGCCAGGCTGTTCTAGTGAGAACTTTTCTCAAGAAACAAAACACAAAAAAATGAAACAAACAAACAAAAATCAAAACAAGCTAGTTACAGAGAATTGGAAATGTGGGCCCTTATTCCAGATTCTTGATTCAGTCGCTCTGTTGCCTTTCCTTGAAAAGCTGTGGCCTGTTTCCAGTATCCTGACTTCTTATGTGAAACTAGTGCTGTGTTTCCTCAGTTTGAGTCCACCTTGACTCTCCTTTAGAAAGTTGTAGAATTTTACATTAAAAACAGGAATGTAAGATGGTTTCATATTTACTGTAAAGGGTCAAAGAACATTAGCCTCTATGATTTCAGAGTCATGGAGGAACAGAGGCGGAAGAGGGAGGCGTGTGTGTGTGTGTGTGTGTGTGTGTGTGTGTGTGTGTGTGATGGATAAGCCAGCACTGATGGCAGCAGGAAGTAGAGCTGGGGTTTCCTTTCCCTTTGTTTTAGCTCTGTGGTTGAGATTGGTTTGGAACAAGTGCTCCTTCTGCTGCAGCTTCCTGGGTGCTGGGATTCCAGGCATGCACCATCAAACCTATCAAGGACTAAGGTTTTTACTCTTTCTTGAAAAGCTGTAATTGAATCTGGTGAATTAATGAACCTTTCATGTGGCTTAGAATTTATAATGGCATAAACAGATGATCCATTGGAAGTCTTTCTTTGCATCCTACCCCTGAGCCTTCTAGCTCATTCACTGACACAGACAAACTTTGCCAGCTCCTTGAGTCTTGTTGCTGTCCGGGCATTCTTATTTTTTTAACTTTGTAGGTGTCAGCATCTTAACCACATGCCTGTGCACCACACTTGTACCTTGTGCTTGTGGGGCCACAAGAGGGTGTGGATCTCTCGGAACTGGAGGCACAGACAGTGGTGAGCTGGGAATTGAACCTGTATCCTCTGGAGCAGCAGCCAGAGCTCTTAACCACTAAGCCGTGTATCTAGCCTCCTTCCAGTTTAATGTTTTGTTGCATTTTTATTTATTGTGTGCCCCTCCCTCATGCATGTGGAGGTCACAAGACAACTTGTAGGAGTCACTTTTCTTCTATTGTGTAGATCTGGGGTCTGAACTCAGGTTGTCAGGCTTGGCAGCGAGTTCTTTTACCTACTGAGATAACTGGCCAACCCCCATTTTAAGACAATGATTGCAAAATGCATTTGTTTTAGTAGAGCCTCTGTCCACTGACACACACTTGAGCCAGCGAGGATGCTTGGCCACCACGTACACACTGTGCAGTGCTCCCTTATGAAGACATTAGTCACTGTGCACACTGCACAATGCTCCCTTATGAAGATGTTGGGTCACCATGTATAGATTAAAGAGCAGAGCACCTTTCAGTCATTCTGTTCCAATTCATTTCACAGAGAAATCTGCTGGTCTCCTGCTCTTTACAAATAAAGGGTTTAGAGCGTGAGGTTATGGAGAAATGACTAGGAAGCTTTGGTCGCCGCTGAGTCGTGGGATCTGCGCTAAGCTGGAGATCACAGCAGGTTCTGGCTCAGCAACTGCTGTCCATCTGCTTCACTTGTCCTCTGAGCCTCAGGCCAGATGCTATCGCACCACTGTGTGCTTATCTGCTCTCTTCCATTCTAGGTTCTCCCATGGCGCCAGCCAGCGTGGGCAACTGCAGCCCTGAGTCAGTGTGGCCCAAAACAGAGCCTCTGGAGATGGACGTGCCCCAGGCGCCCATCCAGCCCTTCCACAGCTCTCCCGAGCTGTGGATCAGCTCCCTCCCCAGTAAGTGAGCCTGCTGCCCTGCTGGGGCTTCACCTCTATTCCTGTCTGTCCTCCTCCTCCTGCTGCCTCTATTCTTTTCTTGAAGTGCAGGGGTCAAACAGGGGGTGCTTCTTGTGTTCTAGGCAGACAGCACCTCGCCACAGCCCCAGAGCTCCTCTATGTCTGGAGCAGCTCCGTGCCCGCCCTGGTGCGCTCTGTTCTACTTATGAGCTATGAGTTGAGTTACCAGGAAAGTAAAGAAATGCTAGCGGGATGCCTTGCCTGTGCAGCTGTTCTGATTGGTGAGAGCTGCAGGTTAATTACCATGGTTCTCACTTGGGGCTTTAGTGACAAGGTCTGCTCTAAGACAGGGAAGTACTAGGCTGTGGGTTTGGTCACCCAAAGCTCTTGATTTTGAGGGACTTTAAGGACTCTCTGAATTAGGTACATATTTATCCTGATGCAGAATGAACTATAATGCCTGTCATCTTCTCACACTCTACATGATGGGGCATGAGCCTACAGTCTTGTCCAAGGGGCAAGCAGCTTTGACAAGACCTATTGGAATCCGGGAGACTGGCCCAGTAAAAATGTACCTCCCCGTGAGCCTCCTTTTATTGTGCACGTGGCAAAGGTTTGGGGTGTAGTAATACGGATGCATCTCAGGAGGCTGGCTTGGCATTTCTCCTCATTGCTTCAGCTTTAAAAAGTCCTCCCTTGGAGGGGGCGGGGAGGACGGAGATGAGGGAGGGAGTGGGAGGGTAGGAGGGACTGAGGGAGGGGGCTATGCCTGGGATTCAAAGTACCTAACCTGTGATTGAGATAAAAATAAATTAAAAAAAAAAGTGAGATGCAGGGCTACAGGTGTAGCTCAGCTGTTTGAATGCTTGCTTGTGACGCAGGAAGCCCTGGTTGTGATTCCCAGCACTAAATAAGACAGGGTAAGGTGGCGCACACCTGTAATCCCAGCACTCAGAAACTGGAGGCAGAAGAATCAGGAGTTCAAGACTGTTTTTTGTGACATGGGGAGTTCCAGCTTAGTTTGGGTTACATGAGATCCTGTCTCAGAAAATAAAAAACAAAAAAAGAGTGACGTGAAGCAGACCCTGTGACCTATGCTCTGAAGGTATGATTGGCATGCTCATTGTCTATCCATTTGGTAAACACAGCCCGTGCTGCACTAGCCACATGTGACTGGTAATTTAAATAACGGATAGCCAGTAGTCCTTGGTCACATTCGACACACATGTGGCAAGTGATCACCCACACTGGAGGGACACAGTCTTGCCATTCCCCCTCAAACTTTGCCACTGTGTCTTTGCTTTGGTGTGACCTGGGCTTTGGGAACCACCAGTGAGTGTAGGGAGTTAGATTCTAGCCCCGAGGGTGTGGCAGCTGAGCAGAGAGTATAGCTGGGCCTTCAGCTCTGCAGCCAGGGGTCCGTTACTGTGACCAGAGTGTGCCGGTGTCTCCCTTTCCTTTGGGAAAGATGACTGTGGCAGTGGCCTTCCTGAAAGCTGGTTGAAAGATGGCTCGGTCTTGGTGGACTTAGGGGAGTCTTAGGGATGGACAGACAGAGCAGAGCAACAGGACTCACTGTTGTCTCTCACTTGTAGTGACCGACTTGGACATCAAGTTTCAGTACCGTGGGAAGGAGTACGGGCAAACCATGACGGTGAGCAACCCACAGGGCTGCCGGCTCTTCTATGGGGACCTGGGCCCCATGCCTGACCAGGAGGAGCTCTTTGGTCCTGTCAGCCTGGAGCAGGTCAAGTTCCCAGGTCCAGAGCACATCACCAACGAGAAGCAGAAGCTGTTCACTAGTAAGCTGTTGGATGTCATGGACAGGGGGCTGATCCTGGAGGTCAGCGGACACGCCATTTACGCCATCAGGCTGTGCCAGTGCAAAGTGTACTGGTCGGGGCCATGTGCCCCTTCGCTTGCTGCTCCTAACCTGATTGAGAGGCAGAAGAAGGTCAAGCTGTTCTGTCTGGAAACATTCCTGAGTGGTGAGTGTGATTTTAGATGACTGGTCCTGAGAGATGTCCTGGATGCCTTTCTCCTCTCTCCTCCTCCCTCCTCACCTAAGCTTTCCTGGCATAACAAAGAGTCAAAGGAGAAGAGAATCTTGGTTCTAAGTGAGTACTAGGACTCAGTCACAAAGGGAGGTGAGCTCTACAGCTGTCAGCATGGAAGGTGTTTTGAGGTTGGTCATGGTCTTTCAGGCAGGGAAAACAGTCCTGTAATGCCACCCTCCCCAAATGTTACCTTTCACTTTGGAAGGTGCCCTTGTTTGTCATAGTCAGCAAAACTCACACTCTTCTTTCAGAAGTATTCGAGTGGCTAATTTAAGGAGGCAAGTGTATAAAAAGCATTGTGATGTGGTTTGAATCCCAAGTCTATATCCTCACTATCCATTACAAGCCTTTGTAGTGACAGACAAGTTGCATTTTTGTGTTGCTCAGCTTGGTAACCGCTGGCCATGGGTGTCCAGTGAGCATGCCAGTGTGACTGGTATGACCAAGGAGTCACTGAATTTTAATTAATTGAAAGTCAATAACCACATGTGGATTGTGGCTACAGTGTTGGGCTGCATGAAAGACATTATTGACAAGGCTAGAAAGTGGTCCAGGAATGTTTGTCCATCTTCTGCAGAGCTCATTGCCCACCAGAAAGGACAGATAGAGAAGCAGCCGCCGTTTGAGATCTACTTATGCTTTGGGGAAGAGTGGCCAGATGGGAAGCCCCTGGAGAGGAAGCTCATCTTGGTTCAGGTGAGGAGACAACATCATGAGAGCAACTTGTTTCTGCTGGTGCTTAAGCCCCTGGTCTGTGTCCCAGGTGAGCATCTGTTGGCCAGTGTGTATTTGAATGCCCTCAGTGAGACAGCAGACTTAAGCTTTGCACAGTGGGACTATGCTGGACAACACATTCTTAACATGGGTGAACTTTAGCTTTCATTCTCCTACCGATGCTAGGGTCTTGCTAAAGTTTTATGAGACATAGCATATTGAATCTCTTATACAAGGTTTTGGCCATGTTTGTAAGTTGTAACTATGTTCTGGGAGTGGCAGCAAGTCCGCTTGGGTTGTACATGGAGTTATGCACCAAGATAGTCATGGATATCATTGTCCCACAGTTTGGATAAGTAAGCAGCCATCTAGTCAGGGAGGATGTGGAAGGAAGCTGCATCTGGGTTCCTTACCTCAAATCAACCAGCTTCTAAGGTGAATTCTGACTAGTGAAGATACAGCCTTTCAGTAGCTCCTAATAAGGGCGGGGAGGCCATAGCGCTTCTCAGGCCTCAGTGGTTCATCAATCTTGAGGCTTCTCCTGCTACTTAAAATGCCTGTTTCACATGCTTCTGCCTTAACAGGTCATTCCGGTGGTGGCTCGCATGATCTATGAGATGTTTTCTGGCGATTTCACCCGGTCCTTTGACAGTGGCAGCGTCCGACTGCAAATCTCCACTCCAGACATCAAAGATAACATCGTTGCTCAGCTCAAGCAGCTGTACCGCATCCTCCAAACCCAGGAGAGCTGGCAGCCCATGCAGCCCGCCCCCAGCATGCAGCTCCCCCCTGCGCTGCCTGCCCAGTGATCCTGATGCCATGTGTGTCTTTTCTCCTCTTTTTATATTGTACATATATTTTTTATTCAGTTAACCAACTTTTAGATCTCCTTTCTTTAGCATCATCAGAAGTCTGCAACTTCCAAATATGCCTAGTTTTAAAAATTGCTTTAATTTATCAAGATATTGTCCCTCTGTGGGGTTCCTTTTAGATCCTCCATAGGTGGTGTAGGAGAGATTTGATTTGGAAGTTTAGACACTAGGATTCCAGCTGTGCTTTCACGGTGCCTTTGGAGCAATTGGTTAACTGAAGGGCGGCAGATGCTATTACATGTAAATAAATAAGGTTTAGAATAATGCCCAAAATTGCCTTTCACCCTGAAACTCTGACAATTATTTTCCTCTACTCAGATAAGACAAAACTGCCGGGAACAGGACCAGACCCTTTTACATTGTTCTTAGACCACATTTTCACCTCTTCTTGCTTTCATCAAAGTTCCTTAAGCACTGATCTGTCCTGACTTGAGCTCTGTTTGACCTGTTCTGCTAGTACAGTCAGCTGGCTCCCTGCTGGAGGAAGTAAGAGGGAGAGGATCTGACTGGTTGCCTAGGAACCAGTCTTGGTATCTAAATAGAAATGGTGCCAAGGTCTGAAAGTTACCCCACCTGTGGAGCAAAAGCAAGTATCAAAAGGGACGCTGGTGACACAGAAAGCCTAGGAATTCCATGAAAGAATGGTCACCTTGTCACCACCACCTCATCTGTGGGTGGAGGAGCATGTGAGTCCATGGTGGACTCAGGGCAGTTCTCCTTACTCTCATTTTCTTCTCTGAAGAAGACAGAGGGAGTTAGGCAGCTAGAATATATTCTGGTGACAAAAGAGACAGTTCTTGTTCAGAGGCTTCTAAGTCTTCCTGACAATTACAAAAATGCAGTATTCATGTTAAAGGTCTAGACAGTACTCTTCTGGGAAAGGCTCAAACCTGCTTATGTCACTTACTGTGAGCAATGGAGAAAAACAGTGTAGGACACTGCTGTTGTGTCTCACAGAGTCTGCCCCGGCCCCTCTCATAATTTGGATTCCAAGACTGAGATGAAAAACAAGATGTGTATCTCTAGTTATAGGCCCCAATCCTCTTCAACATGGATGTCTATTTGTTTCATGTCACAGGGACTATGCCTGTGTGTGCAGTCTGCTGCCCTCAAACGAAGGATAGCAACTTCTACTTTCCCAGCCACTGAAAGTTGGGATGGGTTTAGACTCTAAAACTCAACCTAATCCTGGGTGACAGGGAGTCTTGCTTAGGGTGCTTATGCTTTGGTTGAAAATTCTCCCAGATTATTAAAAGCAGGACAAAGAGAAATCTGGGTGAGTTAAGATAGGCACATGTCTCTGTGAATAAGAACAAAGTATAATTGTATACACATAAGCATAGGATGAAAATGTCAGAGTAGGTTTTGAATGCTAATTAAAAAAATTTTAAAGAGAAGTTTAGGTGAAAGTTTAAAAGTTGGACTTTTATAGAGCAGGAATCCTCCAAAGCATAGGGACATTATTCTTTTGGAGGAATGTGGTGACATCATTTTGTGAGAGGAAGTGCGGGAGTCTTTATGTGTAGCTGCTCCATGGCATGTGTGAGCTCAGTTAAAAATAATCCATGATAGGCAAAGTGGGAGAACAGCTGTGGAATAGGGGCCGTTCCCTCTCCCTCTGTGAAATGTCAACAGGCTACTGGGGAACGAACTGGTGAATAACGTTGAAAAATCTGTTCTGAGGTGCTATGAACTGAATGTTTAGTATGTGACTGTAATGAACAGTTGACTGATGGGTCAGGATGGATGGTTTTGTGTGGTCCTAACTAGACAGTCCAGTTTCTTGTCTTGATTCTTTTACAGAATGCTGGGGGAGTATCACATGCATGGATCTTCTCTGATTATCTTCAGTAAGCTTTCTGTTTTTGATAGACAGCATGTATCCCCCATTTTTAGGGGCTCTAAAAAAGGAGGGGCTCCTGACTCTTGCACTCACACCATAGCTGTCTTCTTTGCCTTCATCTCAAGACTCAGAAAGGAGGATTTTCCCCAATTCCTCCTTTTCCTTACTGTGCACTCCAGATTAACTGAAACTTAAAAAGAACCTACTACAGGTAAACTGGGATGGCAAATGTTGAATCTGGTCTCCTTCCCCCAATTCCCTGGTTATATGTTCCCAATAGCATCTTAAACTTTCAGAATAACTGTCCTTTGTAAGTTGTTCAGCATCTGTGTCCTGCTTGCCTGCCAACTTGGAAAGTGAAAATTGTCTTAGATTTACTGCCAGGTCTTTAGCATTGTCTCATAGAGCGTGTTCTAACATATTTGTGCTGTAATGAATGAACTAAGTCTTCCAATTTGGAGATTTATTGCTAACTAGCATGGGAATATAAAATAAATTTGGGGAGGAAAAATATAAAGCTAGAGTACTGGTTGTATCAATTCTTAGTATCTGATTCCATCCGAGCTAAGAATGGCAGGCCCTATAAGCTGGTCTTCCTTATGTACTATCTCCAACTCACAGTTGGTCCGTAAAAGGTCTGAAGGTACCAGCAAGGTAACACCAACTTAAAACCTCCAGTCTGGGTCTCTATTTCACTGCCCATAAATTGGGACCATTTTTCCTGGTTAGAGTTTTCTTAAGATTTCCCTTCACAGAAGACAATAGGTTAATTCCTTATGTCAATACTTGTCCTTCCTATCTGTTTCGAGATTTTTCTCTGGGGAAAGGAACAAGGCAACATCTACCTCAATTCTTAAGGTTCCAACGACAAATGGGGGTTCAGTTCCAGCAAAGTTTAATCTGGGGAACCAATAAGTCTATTAGGCTTACTCACAAAGCAATGGGTGAGGGGTTATGGGCAGAACTCTGGGTGGTCTTAAAGCAGCCAGTATGGACTGTCCCCTCCCCCCAGTTTTCCCCAGCTTAGATACCTGCTAAAGGCAGCATTCAATTAGGGCACAACTACATACAATTAGGGCTGGGAAGATGAGAGTCCCAAGATCCTCCTTCTAGAAGGGAATGTCAACAGTTAGGCCTAGTTGAAATGATCTTTCACAAGACCACACAGTTCAACTCATGAAGATGGTGGCAGTTTGGCTCCAAGGATAGATACAGCAATCACCACCGGATCCACTCGGTCTCTGGATCTTCACGTGGCGGTGTGGCTGCAGAGTCTGACCTCAGCTTTCCGGAGGGAGGCAGGAGGACTTTCACAAGTTTGCGGGGACACACAGCAAGACATTGTGTGAAAAACAAACAACAAACAAAACCCCACACAACACACTGGCTATAGAGATGACTTAGTGTTTAGGAGTATTTGCTTTTCCTTTCGAAGAGTTGAATTCGGTTCTCAGAACCTTTCGGCCTTTAACTTCAGCTCAAAGCGATCCTACTCTTTTTTGGCTTCCTAGGCATCCGCACATATGAACATATAAATAAAAATAATCTTTTAAAATAAAATGATCAGCGAACTGGACCCTGGGGCCTTGAGCCCCGCGAAGAACGAGATACCTCTAGCGCCTAGGCAGACTGAGCGTGAATACTCAGGCTGCACCGGAGTTTGTCTGGCACACGGAAAGTCCAGAGCTCAATCCCCGCCCAACCCGGCCAAGTCAGCGAGGGAGAAGCCTGTTCCTGGCCAGCCCCAGCTACACAAAACGCCGTCTCAAAGTGAGACAACACACTATAACAAGGGCCAGTCAGCTGGCTCAGCAGGAAGTGGCACTTACTGAACCGGCTGCTTTTCCGGAAGCGAGAAATGACACAGCGCTATAGCACGTAAGACCTTTAAAAAAAGGAGTGAATAACCGTGGTCTTGGCACTCAAACTGTCACGTTCAAGTTTTAGGGACAATGAACAGAAAGCTTTATAGCACTGCCAACAGCAGTGTCCCAGCTTTGCCGCGGACGTCCGACATACTTTCCTCCACTTCCGCCCGGTAGGCCGGCGGCGTCCGCTCTACCGGAAGGGGCGGGTCTACGGTGGCTGTGCTTCCTACCACAGCCGGGTCTATTCCGGCTTGCGTTCACGCTCTGTATGACGTCATGGGAGGACGGTGCGCATGCGCATCGGACTGTCTTTCCCAGGGCTGCTGCTCACAGCCCTAGGTTTTTCACAGTACTGTTTGGGGCACGGCAGAGTCCGCCCTTCCTGGCGGTTGGCCAGAAGCCGGAAGCCGGAAGCCGGAAGGACTTCCTGCGCTCCCGAACCTGCAGCGGAAGTGCAAGTGTCTTGGGGCCGAGCGCTGCCTTACGTAGCTAGTCTCTAGTAATCTCACGCGTGGGTGCCTGTGGTGGAGGGGGCGTGTCTTCCCGGGCGGGAAGGCGGGCCCAGCATGAGTTAAAAAGCTTTCGTGCCCCAGCCCTAGCCCCTTTCACTTAGCTGTCTGTCTAAGGGTGAGGCGGTGGTTACTCTGCATTAGAGCGTATGCTGGTTGACTAGGTTGCGGTGAGAACACTTCCTAGTAGGAGAAAGGGGTCGTGGGCTGTGGAAAGCTGCTGCTTGGAGCCCCGAGCTCTGTCCCACAAGGGCTGTTTTGGGAGAAACGGTGGTAACTGAGACTGTTCCAGGCGCCGTAAGGTTTGAATTCCAGAGCACAGTTGCACCAGGTACAGTTAGAATCGAAAGAGGCACGATTTCGGGAGACTTAAGTCTGCCAGAGAAATGGGGTGTAGCGTTGATGACCCTGTTTTGACAGTGTTAATGATTTCCCTGCCACCTTGCTTCCAGGATCTTTCTCAAGTGTTGGAGCTGAACTGTGGCTCAGATAAAGGAACCGCGCCAGCTAAGGAGGCCATGCTCCATGTAACTTCAGATTCATGTCAGCACCTAGCCCTCAGCTGCTGGTGGCAGCTGCCCAGCAGACCCTGGGCGTGGGAAAGAGAAGGGGCCCGCCTAGAGCTGTCAGCCTTCAGCTAGCAGGCGAGGTGCTGGCTGTGGCCCGCGGGCTGAAGCCGGCTGTGCTCTATGATTGCAACTCTGCGGGTGGGTTGGCGCTCCAAAGCTATCTGAAGGAGCTGCAGGGCGTGGGCTTCCTGACACCAGGGCTTCATGTTCTTGAGGTCGGAGAGAATTACCTCATTGTCAATCCTGATTGTGTCTGCCAGCACTTGGAGCAGGTACTGCTTAGTACTGTGGCTTTCGTGGACGTTTCCTGCTCCCAGCCTCATCCTTCTGTCTGCTCACTGCACCAGCTCCCCGACTTGAAATCTCTTATAGCCGAGATCATCGCACATTTTCAAGGACTTCGGAAGGATGTGTCTCCGGGAGTCTCCTACAGCAAGCTGCAGTCCTTAGACTGGAATCTCTGCACTGTCTTTGGGATACTCTTGGGCTATCCTGTCTCTTACACATTTCACCTGAACCATGGAGATGGCAACTGCTTAGCCATGACGCCCCTGCGGGTGTTCACTGCCCGGGTCTCGTGGCTGCCTGGCCAATTCCCAGTCCTTCTCTACTCCTTTAGTGTTCCGGAGCGATTGTTCCCAGCCCTGAGGGACTTTGTAAGTGCCTGGGAGCAGAAACTCAGAACCCGGTTTAGAACTCAGAATGCCTTTGCTGACCTCAGCATCTCCTCTGAGGTAGTCAGGCTGCCTGCTGTGGCCCTCTGACTTAACTCTGCCCATTGAGAAGGTATTAGGGAGAGGCTGTCTCTGGGTGGAAGATGTCAATTGAGATCATTCTGAACGTCTTGGGAATGGTGTTGTGCAAACCATTGACCACAGATGTGAATGGGGAGAGTTGGCAACAGTACTGTAGTTTTCATTTCTATCTTAGGAGTTCCTAGGAACTGAGCGGAGTGCCTGCTTGTGTGGGAGGAGGGGCCGTGTGGAGACTGGAGACGTACATGGGATGGCAGCCTGCCCTGAGTAAACAGTGCAGTGAGGGAAGGGGAATGACTGTAATTTGCATTTTTATGTGACTAATGGAATTAGGGCATGAGACCGTGGTTTTTAAGTGTCACAATTGTTTATTTCTCAAGAATATACAGCTTTAAAGAATAGTCTTGTGAGATAACGTTTACTTACAGCATGGTTAAAAACAAAAAAACCTAGGACCCCAGATTCAGTTGGAAGGAAAACCTAAGTTGTAAGGTCCTAAAACTCAAGTGTTTTCATGGAGTTGCGTGCTTCTGAATGTCACTCCAGTAGATCCAGAAGTTACTCAGATCACCAGGCTGCCCTTGTTTACCAGGAACACTGCCAGTACTGTAGCAATCACCAGCAGCAACACTGGGAGCCACTGGCCACTCTGCCTCTGTGGAAGGAGGCGGAGACAGGAGAGAGCAGCGATCAGTTAGTTGGAGAAAATGTGGGCAAGGATTGCCCCTCGGTAATTTAACCCAGCAGAAACCTCACACTGGTGGCAGAAGGGACTTTTTTGGTCCCAGTGTCTGTACATTTTTTTCACCTGCCTTGAGATAAACCACTTTACTAGTGGCCTAGAGACTCATATCCAATAGGAAACAGATATTTAAATGCTGACATGAATAATTGAGGTGGAAAATAACTCAGCAAAATAATACTCTTTTTGAATGCCTCAATACTTTTGCAGTCTTTTTCCTGTCCTTGTTCACAATAAATCAAAAGAGCCTTCATGCTTGAACCAGCATGGGTTAAGTATCCTTTTTCTGAAATGCTTGGGATTAGGCATTTAAAAAATTTTTTTTGGTAAATTTTTTTGATCAGACCTAGTGAAAAGACATCCTAATCCCAAATGCTCCAAAATCACATGAAGCTTTTGAGCATTATGCTTATGTGTGCAGGGTTTTGGCTCTAGAGAGTGTCTTGTTTCCAGAGTCGGGGGTTCAGTCTAGTGTTTTCCAGACTCCAGAGAGGCATAAAAATTGGGTGCATCATAGACAGTGTTGCTTTCATGGTCGCCGTATTGTTGGCGGTGTGTAAAGTGGAACGGACAGGGTGGCCAGATGTTGATGGGGCCGGATACATTTTTTCTGTTAAAAGGGAGCAGTAGAGGAGGCTGGCCCCTCTTGCTCTGGGAGATGACTCCTGACAGTGCTGGAGCTTTTGCTGACAGAAGTTCTCCCTGAGGACATCTAATTCTGAGTGCGGCTCTCTGCACTGGGGAGAACATAGCAAGCTGTTACCAGTTCTGTTAAGGACAGAACTCGGGAAGGACTGCCCCGAGCCCTATACTCCTTCACTTTTTTTTGAGTGAACCATTCTTCCTGGTTTTCTCAGATATTTCAGTCTTTCTTCTATCACACATCAGGAATATGTTGAGTTACAAGTTTTGTTATGCTGTACATAATTATTTTATACATGAAAATGCTTAACATTTTTTACATTATTTATTTGGTGGTGGTGGTGTGTGTGTATGCTAATATCACAGTGCATGTGTGAGTCAGAAGACAACTCTTGGCATCACTTTCTCCTCCCATGTGGGACCCAGGGACTGAATTCAGGTCATCAGGCTTGGCAGTGTGCACCTGTACCTACTGAGCCAGTTTCCTGGCCCCAATACATGTAAATGCTTTCATGTGATTCTGTGAAAGAGCTTCATAAGTAGGCAAACTAAAAAATAAATTCTCACAGCCTCTCTTCCTTGGGATCTCGTTGTTTCTGCACACTTCCAAGGGGATGTGAGTTTGGAAGTATGTTCCTAGGAAAGGGTTAGGGTTAGCTATTTAAGAGCTATAGTGTAACATGAAGCATTATGATACTTAGTATGTGAGAGAATATAGGAAGTGAATGTATACCAAATGCTGTGTTCTGATTGGCTTCCTGATAGGCTACTGATAGAGCCTTGGGTAGGTAGGGTTGGGTATGGGGCAAGGAGGAAGATTGCAAGTTGCTCCAAGAACAAAGAAATTTATAGAAGAAAATGAACACCTGTGGTCATCCAGTCACAATGTAAGCTTGGATGTTCCTGCTTCCAGTTGCCTCCCAGAAGGTTTCTGTGCCTCACCCCACCAATCTAGATGAGCCCTCACAGTATAGGTGGGCCCTCACATCTGTATGAGCACTCACATCTGATGAGCACTTACATCTGGATGAGCCCTCACATCTGGGTGAACGCTCACAGTCTGAGGTCACCTCCTCACCTTTTCCTTGGTCTGGAGCTGAGACGTCTCCTTTTGTAGCTGGTCTCTGAGCTCCCCGTCCTTCTTCCCTGCATTCTCAGGCTTCGCTTCATCAAGGGAGAGCTTTGGATTCCACACAGGTAAAGCCTGACCTAAAAAAGCATCCAGATTCTCAGTGACAGGGAGGCCCTTGACTATGAGGCTGGCCCTGTTGCTCACTAAGAACCCTTAGTGTTTGCAGAGTAGTGAGCTGGTTGATTTGCCCATGGCCTTACTTCCCTGAGCAGAACACTCTGCATTAAAGAGCTCTGGTGTGCTGGCACACTGGTGCACACCTTTAATTCCAGCAGCTGAGAAGCAGAGGCAGGTGGATCTCTGTGAGTTCCAGGACATCCAGAGCTAGTGAGACTCTGTATGGAAAACAAACAAGCGAACAGAATTGTGGTGTACCCTGTGGCCTAGACAGCTGGAGTTTGGGCTCGTTGAGGCAAGGCTGACATCATGTTTTTCTTTGATTTTTTTTCCTTGATAATTTTCGTGAATGTTTACTAATTGAAATGCTTTTCATTATTGTCATGTAGTATCTAGTTTCTCATGTAGGTTCACATAATGCTTCTGTGTAACTGTGTGCCCTTTGTGCTATTTCAAAGTCCTAAAAATGGAAGACATTCTAGACTTGCCTCTTAATGGTTTAAAGTTGGGTTTCTGTCACCTGTAGTTATGGTTTTGATGAAAAGACCCCTGGATTAGAGTCAAGTTCTGGGTTACTGTTTCAGTTCAGTCATTCATTTATATGATCAGAGACCCATGCTACGTGGCACACTCCCTCCTACATTCTCCTGCATTGTACGCAGTGGTTGTGAGAGGAGAACAGGTGCCTCTATGTGTGGAAGAGCCGCTGGAGCCTCTGGCTGACAAGTCCTTAGCGACTCGGGCAGCAGGCTGGCTGGGCCCGCATGGGAGCACTCTGCGTGCTGCTGCATGGTTTGGGTTGAGAAGCTGGTTGTGATTTGTAAAGTCAACTATGTAGAAACTTCGACATGAAATCCTGAGTTCAAAATCAATTTATTGAAATTATCAACATAAACACGTTTCTCAGAGAAAGTAGAAATTCTTTCCCACAGTTTATATGCCTCCCAGAGTAGATGGCTGACTAAAGTGTCCAGGCCAGTGATGGTTTCTGAAAACATTCTCCTACCTCCCTGGCTTTACAGACTCAGAAGTGGGGGGGACCCACAAAGTTGTGTGTCCATTCCCCAGCCTCTAGGCAGACAGAGAAAGAGCAACGTTTAGTGGGAGTTAAGTTTGCTGACCTTTCCTTAAGAGTTTCTCCTGTTCTCGGAGTTGTAAGGATTGACCCTGAAGCAGACCTGTTGGGAGAGAAAGGAAGTTGTGTGTGCTAGTAGACATGCTGTAGAGACTCACTTCAGATATCGGCTTGGGGCTGATGTTAAAGATGAGTTAGCCTTGGCTAGGGACCCAGAGTGTCCCTCAGAATTGTATTGAAATTCTGACCCCTGTAATGTCACCTCGCTTGGAGATGGAGTCTTAAGAAAGTAATTGAGTAAAAATATGGTCATTAAGATGAGCCCTGGTCCAGGTAACTGATGTTCCTACAGGAAAGGGAACATTTAGACCCGCATATGCTCCAGGGAGAGAGATGTACAGACTTTAAAGAAGACGCCAGCTGCAAAGCCAAGAAGAGGCTCAGAGGAGCCCAACCCGCAGAAGGCGCTAACCCCCTGGCAGCCTGATTTGGTCTGCAGCCCACAGAACTGAGGAACAGTACCTTTTGTTGTCCAAACAACCTAATCTGGTACTTCCTTACATATATGCCATCCCATGTCAGCTTCTACCATGCCTCTGAGCCTTTAGGAGGACCATGTTCCCAGATGAACTTCTATAAGATAGTTCTTCATTTTACCTTTAACCTGCTGCTTTTTTTCTCTGTAGTAGTTACAGTGACTTGACATACATTGATTGCTCGCTCACTCTCTCTCTCTTTTCATGGTACTCCTATCCCTGGACTTGCTTAGAATGGAAGTCTTTTCCTTCCTTCCTTCCTTCCTTCCTTCCTTCCTTCCTTCCTTCCTTCCTTCCTTCCTTCCTTCCTTCCTTCCTTTCTTCCTTCCTTCCTTTCTTTTTCTTCCTGCTTTGTTTTTCAAGGCAGGGTTGTTTTTCTTTTTCTCTGTGTAGCCTTGGCTGACCTGGACTTACTTTGTAGACCAGGCTGACCTTGAACTCAAAGAGACCTCCCTGCCTCTGCCTCCCAGAGTTCTAGGATTACAGCATGTGCCATGGTGCCCGGCTAGAATGGAAGTTTCTTAAACTATTACTTTTGCTTGTTGGTATACCTCAGTGCATATGTTTAGGATGCCTGAGTCATATGCAGGGCCTTGATGAATACTTATTTTATGAACCATCTCTAGTGAGAAAGATCTAAGTAACAAGTTCACATGCATTACATAGAAAGTGTGTGTGTGTATATATATATACACACACACACACTATCTTGCTGGGCATGGTGGTGCACGCCTTTAATCCCAACACTCGGGAGGCAGAGACAGGTAGATCTCTGTGAATTCAAGGCCAGCCTGGTATACAGAGTGAGTTCTAGGATATCCAGGGCTGAAACAGAAACCCTGCCTCAAAACAAAACAAACAAAACAAAAAAAAAAAAAAGAGAGAGAGAGAGAAAGGAAGGAAGGAAGAAAAGAACTAAGACTATTACTTCTGAAAAATGGGCACTTCTGAGGCCTGTTTCTGAGGCAAAGGTGTTCACGCATGAGGACATGAGTTGAGGTCATCAGCGTCCATGTAAAAAGCTGGGCATGGTGGCCTGTTTCCCTAACACTCAGTTCTGGGGGCCTCGGAAGGAAGATCACTGGGGCTTGCTGTCTAGCCAGCCTAGCTGGAAAATAGCAACTCATCCTTTTTTAAGGGACCAATGCAGACAGTAATAGGGAAGCTACTCTACCCCACAGCTCCCCTGCCTCAGTGTGTCTTGTACAGGCAACTGTACACTCGTGCACACAGCAGTTCTTGTAGAAATATAAGTGGAGAACAGTTGAAAGAAAACAAGAATAGATGCTAATCTATACCTTGGGGAAGAAACCATATAACTTGTGGACAAAGATGCAGATGCCCCCACCCCCAACTTGCAGGAAGTGGGCTAGAGAAACAGGACACGCTGGAGCCTGCCCACGAGCCCTCCTTCCAGTGCCTTTTGTGGCAGGAGCACCGGAAACCACCTGTGCATGTGTAACACCGAGAGGAAACTCACCCTGCAGCTGCTCTACTCTGTTCACCAAGGCCTGTTTCTCCTCCTCTGACCTCCTCAGCTGATCTGAAAGTGAAAGGATGCAAGCTGAAATGGACACCAGATGGAAGTAAGAGCCACGTCCTCTGTGTGGCCCGTGAGCATCTTTCCACTGGAGAGGCCAACACTCACACGTGTACCTCACAGTGTGGACGCACACGGTCATTTAGCTCACTCAGGCATAGCTAGGAGACCTGCCAGTGCTGTACTGACCTTTCCCTTTCAGATTAGGAACAAGGCCTTTGCATGTGACTAATATGGGAGCACTGTGGCCTGGCCCACAGGGATGCTTGAGAGGCAAGCATTCAGTGTCCGCTACTGAAGCACCACTAATGTTCATTTTGGTTGATTGACACTTTCCCTCAAGGAAAAATGCAATCCTAAAGCCAGGCCCAAATGAAGGCAGTGCCTCTCCACAGCCTCCTTCTTCCAAGCCCACTCAGTTGTGACTCTCATGACCCTGTGAGTCCCAGAAGACAGTACCTTGCAGGCCCCGGGCAGCAGAGCTCTGCTGCTCTCTGTCTCCTTGCAGGTGCTCGATTTTGGGCTGCAGCTCCTGGTGCTCAGTTTTCAAAAGCCGCAGAGCCTGGTTCATCTGTGAGTCTCTGCTGTGTGCTCCCTGGAAGACGAGGAGAGGTCACAAAGGAGCAGAAAACAGCAGAATTTGGAAGTGGGTTTCAGGGCTGTGGAAGCTCTTCCTGCCCCTGTGTCCCCAGCCCCACACGTTTGTAACCATGCACTTGACTTGACATTTACAGGAATATGTCCCTGACAGGTGGCCACATCAAATCAGAACTTCTCTACCGGTTTCACGTCCCTTTACTTTTCCCCAGCACTCAGGAAGGCAGAGGCAGGCCAATCTCTGAAGTTTGAGGGAAAGGGGCAGTTAAGGCTATTCACAAAGAACTAAGATTTAAAAACCTCAAAGCACATTCCTAAGAATTTCCTTATACATCCTGGGAAGAAGAAAATAAAGGCTGAGATGTAGCTGTCGTGTGGCTGGTGAGATTTGTGCCTCCAAAAGTCTCATGCCTTCTTTTGTCAAGTGTGTTTTTCTCTGAACCCTGTTGGGGGGGGGGTAGTTGTAAAGATACACTCACAGGGAAGTGTTGCAGAGTGTGAGAAATCAATGTGTTACTGAAAATTGTGGGGAGCCTCACCTGTGGCACCCTCTGTGACTGGGGAAATTGGGTCTCCTCTGAGTTCTTAGATTTGTTAATAAAAGAATTTAAGAACACATCAAGGAAACTACTCTTTGTAAGAGGTAGAGGCCACCACAGAAAACCACTGCCAATCAAAATGCAGAGTTGTAGAGCCCAGTCTCAATGAATAAATCTCCATACTTAAGGCTTAGGGAGCATCGAGGAAGGAGGAGGGGTAGAAAGTGTGTAAGAGCCAGAGGATCAGGGACTTTGCTGTGAGATTGTCTCCTAGCAACATCAGAAGCAACACCCATAGAGTCTCATCAAAGTGAATGCCCAAATGTGTATTGGACAAGGATGACACCAGGGAACATGCCCTACACAAAGAACCACAGCAAGTGAGGAAGGCTGGGAGCAGGATTGTGGTCTTGCCCAGGGAAGTGTCAAATGGCCAGCTGTGGAAAATACAAGTAATATATGGACTTGACAGGTTACCTTTAGGAATATATGTATGTGCATGTATGCAGGCAGTAACAACTGATGAAAAAGAGGTGGTGAACTTGAAGGGGAGGGGGGGGGAAAGAGGAGAAACTATCTAAAATCTTAATAAAAATATTTAAGGAAGATTGTCAAGATTAAAAAGATTTAAGAGCTGGGTGTAGCGGCACACCTCTGCAATCCCAGCACTCAGGGAGGCAGAGGCAGGTGGATTTCTGAGTTCAAGGCCATCCTGGTCTACAGAGTGAGTCCAAGACAGCCAGGGCTACACAGAGAAACAAGCAAGCAAGCAAACAAACAAACAAAAATTAAGAACAGATTCTGAAGAAAGCTTTTTTGGCCTGGAGAGATGGCTCAGAGGTTAAGAACACTGGCCCTTTTTCTAAAGGTCCTGAGTTCAATTCCCAGCAACCACATGGTGGCTCACAACCATCTGTAATGAGATCTGGTGCCCTCTACTGGCATTCAGGTGTGCATACAGACAGAACATTGTACACATAATAAATATATATAAAAGAAAACTTTCTTAGCTAAAGAATAACATCAGTGAGAAAACAAGATGAGAATACTGTAAATCTCAGTGGCTGCCTAGAGGACAAGGATGGAGAGGAAGGAAAGGAGGCCTTGCCTTCTGAGTTAGGAATGGATGTTTGATGGTTTGACAAACAGCCAAATGGCAAAGGTGAAAGAGAATAACTTCTGGGAAAAATAGTAAGAAATCCCAAAGTATTCTGGAGGCATACAGGCTTTGGCAAATATTTGAAAGGAAGAAGAGAGGACAAGGAAACTCAGAAAAGCAGGCTCAGCAGCGTGGCTATGGCTCTGTAAGCGGCTATACCAGGGGCAGGCCTTCTGGGAAGGGAGAGGACATTATCTTATTAAAGAGATGGTATTCTCCCTCTGTGGCATGATATAATGTGAATCTGCCTTCCTGAGGGGCAGTTCAATAGCCAGATGATTGACTGGCCCAAGCCATTTAATCTGATGTTTTGGGGAGCTTGGAGCATTAGGTCTCCATCCAGGCTAGGGGAAAGACATGCAGAGTAATTCCTAACCTCTATCAAGTGTCAAACACTTTGTGTGGATATTCATATTTAATCCGTGCAACAATCCTGTGACAGAAAGACCCTTATTCTGCTGATGAGGAAACAGGCTTATAGAAGTTAATTAGCTTTTCTAAGGTGACAGATTAATTAGCTTTTCTAAAGTGTAGGAACTTTTGAGTATGCCAAGAGATTATGGTACTTTGTTAAGAAACATATTGACAGGATGTATTAGCGTCTGTAAGGAAATTAGTAAAATTTATTCTGCGTAAAACAGTGGGCAGTTGTGCCTTGTGTGCTATGCTGTGTGTGTTTGAATAGTGTGTAGTTAGGCTTATCACCCTGATGGCTATTCCAGCCCAGGCGTTTGTATTTAGTTAATAACTTTCTCTCGGATACTTCGTTCATCGGCACGCAGGGCAGGCATCATTTGTAAGGGCAGAATCATAACTCAGAGGCAGTGGGCGAAGACTTGAAAGCTGCTTGGTACATGTGCCCAACCTTTGGGGCCCAGGAGCACCTTTTCTCCCTAGACCCCTGCTCCCACTCCTGCCCTCCTTCCTCTCCAGTTCCCAGGGCCTGTACCTGTAGTTTGCACTGAAGCACATGCAGTTGGCTCTCCAGCTCCCTGTGCTGGTCTCCTAGGGTTCTCCAGTCCTCCTGAAGAGCCTCGTATTGCATCTTCCACTCTTCACACCTCTGTTCTGCCAGAGCCAGGGACAGCTGAGAGACAGACGAGAGGGTTCCCAAGGAGCAGAGGCTTGGAGAAGGGAGCATGCTGAACTCTTGACGTTTTGATGGCAGGCGCCCTCGGTGTAGCTGGCGCCTGACTCTGGGGCCCGCTCCCAGGGTGTCAGCCCCCGGAACCTCATAGCTCCCCACCTGCACGCTCTGCAGCTGCCGCTCTGCACTCATTTTCTCCTCCAGCACTCTCTGCAGTGACTCCTTAGCCTTCTGCTCATAGCTGCTTCTCTGGTCTTCCATCTCCAGCAGCACCTTTTTCATTCCCCAGGGGGAGTACTTCTGTAAATCAGAAGCAAGTCAGCAAACATGCACTGAATGTCTGCCTGCCCCACAGTGGGGTATACACATGAGAAGTGTGTAGGGCCCGGGGTAGAGAGGCCAGGCTGGTGGGCGTTTTCTTCAGGCTGAAGCTGAAGGGGGGTCACCCAGGCTGCTTGAGAGGTGCCCGCCATTGGCAGGCCCCCAACCCCGCCTCAACTGCTCTGTACTGTGGATGAGCCTCCCTCATGCCATTGGAAACAATTTCCAAACAGAGACACTGCTGCTTAAAAGAAAAAGTCCCAGGGGACTTTTTTTTTTTTTTTTTTTTTGGAGACTTGGTGTTCTAAAAGAGAACATTTGCAGTAAATGTTACCCCTGCTTTTAGAATCCAGGAAAGTACCCCCAAATGAGATGAAATGGACTTCAGTGAGGAATTGACCCCCTGGGACCTCACTTTTTGCCCTGTGATTTGGGGGAAGGCAGGCAGCCTCTTCTGTCAAGTCCAGACAGGGAAGACTAAGGAAGGGGCCATTAGGGTACTCTACATTTGGAATTTTCATTAAAAACTAAACCCAAGAGTGACTGTTTGGCATCAAACATGATGATGTCCTAGTTATTGGACTTAACAGTAGTGATCACAGGTGAACTTCACTTCCAATAGAAGATTAGTAGACTACCTGGGCACAGTTGCTCATGTCTGCCCACCAGCACTGGGGATGCTGGTGGGAGGGTCATATGTTCAAGGTCAGCCTAATAGCAAGATCTTTCTCAAACAACAGAGTAAGGATTTGCATTCTGGCTTGCATGCTGGTCACTTACGAGTTTGGTTGGCATATTTTAAGCTAATAAGAGCGAAACAAAGCAACTGACGTGGAAAACAAAAACAGAACGTGTACAGCAGGAAACCTAGAGACCAGTGAGTGGTTCTCGACCTTCCTAATGCTGCGACCCTTAAACACAGTTCCTCACATTGTGGTGACCTCAGCCACAAAATTATCTTCATTGTTACTTTCTAACAGCAATTTTGGTCCTGTTACGATAATTGTAATGTAAATATTTTTGGAGATGGAGGTTTGTCAAAGCGATTGTGACCCACAGGTAGAGAACCGCTGCTATGGACAACATAAACTGTTCTCAGCTGTGTGGGAAACTACTGGTCCCTCCAGCTCCAGATGAGAGAAACCTACCCATTCCCTACTTGCTTTTTCCTTAATATGTGTGTGTGTGCTTGCCACAGAGTGTGTGTCAGGGTCAGAGGAGAGCTTGTGACGGAGACGCAGCTCTCTCTCCTTACCGTGTGGATTCCGGGTTGCGCTCGGGTTGTCAGGCCAGGTGGAAAGCACTCTTACCTGCTGAGCCATCGTGCTGGCTTTCCACTTTCTCACCTCTCAGGGGAACTGAATTTTTTTTTTTTTTTGTAATTTGAGATTAAGCCAAATCAAGAGATTACTGAAGCTGAATACAACTAACCTCACAGGAAAGCCAGGTTTACTTTCTTTCAGACTCTTGAGCTTTTTGCTTCCTCTAGGTTGCTATTAAAAAAAAAAAAAAAAAAAACCAACCTTGTTCCTGAGATGAAAAGCATTTTTGTGATTTCCTGTCACATCTCCTCACCAGCCCTCAGATGGGGGTTTGTGGACACTGACTGTTGGTGTAAACCCTTACAAAGGGCCCCTCACTACAGTTCCCCATGAGCCAACAGCACTTTCAGTGTTCAGACTCCTTCCCAGAGCTCAAAGGGATGCATACTGGGACAAAGAAGGACAGTGAAGACAGTGACATGGCAAATTAGGGACCGAAGTGAAAACACATAAACACAATGAGGAAAGAGTGTGTGTGCCGGTCTCCATGTGGTAGCGTTTCTAAGGTTTCTCTGTATAGCCCTGTCTGTCCTGGACTCACTCTGTAGACCAGGCTGGCCTTGAGCTCACAGAGATCCACCTGCCTCTGCCTCCCAAGTACTGGGATTAAAGGCGTGTGTCACCGCTGCCCAGCTAGGATTCAAGCATTTTGATTTTATTGAAGTTAATGTGCTAGAAGTGCCCTCAGGGTGCTTACCTGCATGCAGGTGTACAGCTGGTTCTCTAGGGACCTCAGTTTGCCTTTCAGTTTGTCTTCATTAAGCTGCCCCTACAGTAAACGGGATTAGTTAATGAGCTAAGGCCAAAACATACAAAACGAGGCTAGCTGTATCTCTCCAGCCCTGTTCCTCAGCCAAAGCCTGGAGCGGTGTGGATGAGCCCCTTCATGTCAGAGATGGCTAAGGAGCTCTGAGGGGAAGCTGGTCTCTGTCTCTGCCAGGCGAGCTCTGAGGGGAAGCTGGTCTCTGTCTCTGCCAGGCTAAGACTGGCCTCAGATCCTTTGTACTTTGAGTTTCTCTAACAGATGGCCTAGGCAGCAAAGAAGGCCCTGAAGAGGGAGGCCCCTACGCTGTCATTCTCTGGTTTGTCTCTTTCCCCAGGCACTGCTGCTTTCCTGGATCTGGACCTTTGCCTATAATGAGTAGGCCTGTAGCTGCAACAAGTGTCTGTTCCTGGGAGATCCATATTTGCTGCAGCTCCTCTGTTCACCCTTCAGGTTTTCATGTTGTAGCAAGCTGCAGTACTCTAGAATGGGACCATATTTGGAGGTAGGCCTTCAGTGAAGCTAAGTGCAGTCAAATGAATTCTGGTCTAGTTTGGTCAGAACCCAGGGATGAACTGAGGGAAGACCACATGAAGACAAGATGGACATATGCAACCCCTGAGATAAGAGAGATTGACGCTGGGGAGACCTTGATTTCAGGCCCCAGGACAGTGGGGCAGAGTCTCTGTCATGGCAGCCCTTGCATTTCACAGCCCTCACGTCCCCTGAATTAGTCCCTAGAAGCCCCCAGAATGTGCACATTTATCTACAGCCTTAGCACATCTTCCTATATGCTTCAAATACTCCCTGGCTAGCTCACTCACTGTATAAATGTCAGATATAATGCATTGACTTGGGACTAGTTACAAGAAAGACAAGAAAAACAGGATTTTTTTTTTTCTGTCAGTTATTCTAGACCCAGTATAGGTGGAATCTGAGGCCGCAGAACCTGTGGCCTCTGACTGTCCTAGTGTGCATGTCCTTCCCTGCCTGGCAGGACTCAAGCGAGACATTCTTTAAAAAGTGAAAAATGGGCCTGGAGCGAGAAGTTTGTGTGTGTGTGTGTGTGGGGGGAAGGGGTGTTGAGCACTCTGGGAAAGCCACATAGGCCTTCAGAAGCTGGTCAGTCATGTGGTCTGACTTCCCCCTCCCCCACATCCACAGGTCTTGTGGTGCCTCATGGCACTTTAAGGTGTTTCTTGATCTAGGCCCAAGCAGAGAAAGGTGGGTAAGGGCCATTCTGGTGTCAGTCTCTCAGCGCTTCACCGGCTCTGTTGCTCCTTCTGCCTGTTCCAGCCTTGAGTTGTACCCCAGGTGTGTCTCTCTGGAGCAGTGGGGGTGTCATTAATGATCGAGTGTTTCTCAGAGATGAGGCCGTGAGTGACTGGTAGGAAGCAGCTTTCATGTTCCTGCTCTGACTTCTCCTAAGTGCTGAGGGACTCTGGTGGGACCTTCCTCCAGACCCGGATGCTATGGCTCCAAGTAGTCCCACCACTCCTGGCCGGTCATGGCTATACAGACTGGGGGCAGGAGAAGGCCTCTGGGCCGAGGGGCCCCCTTAGAGTCAGCCTGCTGGAAGGCAGGAAGTGGTATCACAGGGCTCCTGTTCTGATCTTACTTGTTTAATTCTTCTGACTGTAGGGGTCCGGGGGAGCCCCCACCCATCTGCTTCCTGTGTTACTCAGCTTGGCCTTGTAAAAACAAAAGCCTTTGCCAAAAACAATTTTTTAAAGTGCCTCCTATTATTAATGTTTTTCTCAGTCACATGTGGGAAAGAGCAGAGAGAAAGGGATTTGGCATTTGCAGTAACCGCAGGGCTTGGGACAAATGGAGAAGGACAAAGGCTCCCACTGTCCCCTCCCAGGGTAGCTGGTGGAGCAGCTGCATTCCCCAGAGAAGCCTGTTCAGTCTGCAGGCCTGAGCTCAGCTGGCCCCGCCCTGCCACCCTCCATGTTGGTCTTCTAACTGAGCTGGGTGCTTTTCTTTGCCCAGACTCTACAGCCACACCCACCAAGTTTAAAGATTGCCTCCTTATAACTTGGAAGGAACACAGGCCCCAGACAGTATCCTCCAAATGTCCTCTGGGTAGCTTCCTGCTCTAGTCTCACTTTCATTCAGCATTTTCCTCTTCCAAGTGTTTATGTATCTCAGCCCAAACCCAGAATATTTTTCCATTTATGTTGTAATACAAGACAGTTCACAGTATCCCCTTTCAAGTAGGGACAGGGCCTGCAACCCAAGTCCAGGGCATGAGCAAACTCTCTTGTCCTCAGCTCTGCCTTTCCAGACTCCCTAAGGCAAGCAGTAGTGTTGCAGCCAAGTTGCTGCAAATGGAGCACGCAGTCTCCTGCCCCTGACTGTCCTCATGCTGACGCCAGCGTTAGAGCATTTGAGAAGCTCTGGAGGCCCCTACAGGCCTACCCCAGCAGCCTGGATCACCTGGGATGGGCCACCCTGGTGGAGGAAGACAACGAGGAGGCCACACACCAGCTGCTGGTCTGCGGGCTTCAGAGCCTGCTGCTGTTTGGTCCCCTGTCTCAGATCTGTTTCCAGAAAACTACGCCTCACCACAGAAACCCCGTCCCATGTCTCATCTCTGCTCTGACAGAGCTTGCATGGGTAGTGAAGCCAGTCTGGGACCCACTGTGCTAGCACTGCAAGGTCTCAGTTCTGCTTTGCAGATCTTCAAGTCCAGAGCTACCCTCCAGCTTCCTCTATTGGCAAAGCTGCTTTTGTTCTGGTGGCCAGACCTCGCTCTAGGTTCTCAGCAGCTCCGGGCAGTGTCTTAGAGGGCACTGACTCTGAGGTTCTAATGTAGATCTTCCCATAAACACCTCTACACAAGAAGCTGGAGATCCATACACAGAACCAAATGGAAAGAACAAGGCAGACAATGGGCTGACACCTGAGTCCCAGTTCTGGCCTCATTCGCTCAGTTATTTTCCCCAAATCACCAAACGGGGCCACTGTTTCATTGCTACTGAGGCTTTCTCGGGAGGGGTGGGATTGAAGTGTTGGGTTTGGAACTTTTCTTACAAGCAGCTGGGAGCTGGGAGGGAGAAGAAAAGATTAAGTGTGAGACCTGGGAAGGGTGGGAAGATGGGAGAGAGGAACCTCAGCTCCTGGACTGAAGCCTGGGGTAACAACCTCCCCTGACTTCATGACAGAAATAGCTTAAAAAAAAGAAAGGGTCTCAATACACAGCCCAGGCTGGCCTGAGGTTTGGAATCCTCCTGTCTCAGACTCCTGAGTGCTACAGGAATAGCTCCTAGTATCTGGCTCATTCCCACCCCTCACTCAGAGCCGGGCCTTTGGTTAGAAAAGCTGTGAACATAGACCAGATGGCACTGAACAGTGCTGCGCTGTTGATGTTCCTCCAAAGGCAGGCAGCTTCTGCAGAGAGTACGACCTCAACCCTGAGTGAGGTTAACTCCCAACTCCCTTCCTGTTGGTAACTATGTTTCTCGACATGAGAATGGCTGCAGTGTCAGGGGTCCTCTATACACAATGTATGTGTGTGTGTCTGTGGCTTCTCCTTAAAGAGGGAGCCCATGCTTTATATCTGAAACAAACCCTGACAGAGACGGCTCAGTCTCCTGTTCTGAAAGTGTGTGAGAGGTCTTTCTGTCACACTATTCAGATAGGACCTGTTCCTGTCCGTCACAGTGGGCTGTACCCAACGCTTTGCCACACGGAGGCCTGTAAACATTCCAACGTTGCAAATGCTTTTCTGCTTTTCCTCCTCATCAAGCTGCTGCTGACCTGGTGAGCTCCCAGTCATCCTTTAAGCCTCAGCTGAACGGCTTCTTTCCTTTCCCTACTTCAGGCTGTCACTCTCTCGTTCTGTGTCGTGCAGCCTTGTCTCACTGGAGTTGGCTTCCTTGCTGGACTGCACATCTTTGAGAGCAAGAACTCTTGTTGTTTTGGAAGCCCAGCATAGAATTCAAAGTTACTAAATATCTGCTGAAGGAGTGGGTGAGCTGATCTCAAATTAGCCGAGTACGGGAAACCACCTCACACATGCCCAGCTGCTGGCCTCAGGCTCCTGACATGGCGAGTGGAAGCCTGACCAGAGACACTCCTGGATTCAGGGTCAGTGACTGATGTGAGGAGAAATGTTTCGGCTTGCAGGGTGGGAGTAGTGATCTTTTGTCACCGTAAACTTCTTCGAGTGTTCCATACCCTCCTGTTTCACTTCTTTCTTTTCTCTCTTCTTTCTGGTTTTTTGAGACAGGGTTTCTTTGTGTAGCCCTGGCTGTCCTGGAACTCACTCTGTAGACCAGGCTGGCCTCAAACTCACAGAGATCTGTCTGCCTCTGCCTCCCGAGTGCTGGGATTAAAAGCATGCGCCACCGCCCGGCTCTGTTTCTCTTCTTTAAGCAGGACCCTTCCTAGCAGTGAGATGCTTGGAGGCCTGGACACTGCTGCTCTGGCTCAACAGCAACCTGCAGCTCTGGCCCCCAACCTGCTTATCATCTGCTGAGCACATGAGGGCACAGACACTCTTTCGAGAGATCTGCAAGGCCTTTCCCTTCCCAGCTCGTGTTTCCGTGACACTGAATGCTTTCAAATACTTCAACTAAAAGAGTGAATCACAAGAGGCTGAATTGAGAAGCGAGTAGAGTTTAGCTGTCTTTAGTTCAGCCAGATACTGTAAATGGATAGCAATGCAATTTCTCTACTTTTCCTTTGAAAACTAAGCTTTTCATTAAAATACAGAATTTAAGTCAGCATATGATTCTTGTCTATTGCTATTTCAAAGTTAATGTTTTCAAATTTCTGTTTTAATTTTTAACGAAGTAAGTTCTAATATGGTGCACATCTGAAGTTCTTTGGAATTTTCAGTTAAAAATTCATATAAAGAACCTTGATACAAAGAGTAAGAGAGTCAGTATACCAAACCAAGCCATGGTAAGGCTCTTGTCTGTCCGTGCTCCTGTTTGAAATCCTGTCCCTGTGTCCCCATTTGCCTGGAAAATGCTTTGTAGCATAGCTCGTGTGCCCGCAGCTCCCTTCTCTGGGATTCTCTGCTCGCTCCTGTAGTTTGCTCCACCCTGGAACCATTTCTCTTATTTTTTCATGTCTTTGTATTATTTTGGCATGTGTCTTATTTTCAAAACTATGAACCCTCTAAAAACAGGAGCCTGAGCCAGGTACAGTGGGGCATGACTTTAACCCCAGCGCTTGCAAGGAAGAGGCAAGTGCATCTCTGTGAGTTCAGGCTGGCCTGGTTTACACGGTGACTTAGGGCCATCGGGCCATCTCACTACATAGCGAGACCCTGCTTCAAAACAAAACCAGAACAACAAAGCAAGTTTCCTTGTTAGCAGCAGAGAATGATAGACCAACCTTACAGACCTGGACTCTGCCAAGTAGTTACGTAACTATGGGCAAAGCCTTGGCCTGTCATGGCAAACAGAAAACCACACTAGACCACCCATTAAGTCTTCTCTGTTCTGCCACTCATTTCTGGACTCAGTGTTGCTGTAGGTTGGCTGCTGTGAATCTTGGTATGAATCTGTGATGATGGTTAAGTTTGCATGTCTGCTGATGACATTTAGGGTCAACCTGGAGAGAGACCCCTGGGCATGTCTTCTGGGAGACTGCACCACCTGGAATGGGGGCAGTGCCATTCCATGGGCTGGGGTTCCCAATGGGGGGGGGGTGGAAAAGCAGGGAAAGCTAGATGAACACCAGCGTCTGTCTTGGCTTCTTTTCTGTAGATCTAAGGTGACCAGTTGCCTCCTGTCCTGCTGCCACAACCTCCCTCCCCACCACGATGGGCCAGACTCTAGAGCTATAACCCTAAATAAGCCCTTTGTAAAAGTTGCTTTTGTTGGCTGTTTTGGTGCATCAACAACAAGAGTAGCTAACAAACACAGAGAACCAGGGGAAAGCCTTTGGCTTTAACAAGGCTGGTAACAGCTCTGCACAGGACTTCCTTCCTTGTTTTCCCACAGGTTTAAAACAGGCCTCTGTCTCCTTTCGGTTCTGGGTCTTCCCTAGGAGGACAGTTACCATAGCCCTTTGACCTCTGCATCTGAACACCCCCACCTTTTCCTCTTCCTAGTGAGACAGCCCTTCCCTTGCTAGAGTGTGCTAGGAGAAATGAGGTGGGCTTACTAGAAACCTGTGCGCTTGAAAGACTCTACTCTTACCTTCCAAGAGCGGTCAGAAGCCCGGCTTAGGGCAGGCAGCAGGTCCTGGAGAATCACCATTTTCTGCTTTAGGATTAGCTCCCTTCGGAGGGCTTCCTAGATGGAAAAATGCAGAAGGAAAGGTTACCCTTTAGAAGAGTAGGTAGAGAGCTGTGTGTGGGGGTGGGGTGGGGTAGTGGAGTGGGGGGTAGGTGGGTGGGGCTGATAGGTGGAGTGAGGGAGGGTTGCCATGCTACTCACTTTGAGGTATTCAGAGAGTTGAATGATGTCCTAAAGAGAGAGAGAGATGGAAGAGATTCAGGAGGAGTTCAGCGTAGAAGCAGAGTCCTGGCTGGCTTACATGTAGCAGATCCCTTTTGCCTTGGATGTGGCAGGGTCCTCCTCTGCCCCACATCTATGCTCAGGATCATCTAGCCATCCTGGAGGAGTGTGTCCCTCAGCCCAGTCTGAGTTTACCATGGAATCCCAGAATGGCAGAGCTTGGGCACCTCGGAGCCAACCCCTCTGAGTAAGGTCCACTCACCTTGTCCAGGACAGCAACTCCACAGCTGGGAAGAGAAGGAAATCATGACAGTGGGCCAAAGAATGCAACCTGGGAGCAGGCAGGGTGTCAACTGCATCTGGCCTCCCTGCTGAAAAACGGCAGGGTGGGGAAGGGCTCCCTCATCCTGGTGTGCTGGGCAGGACTCGTGGTCTGTCCAGCAGAGCTGTTCCAAGGAAGCATTTTGAGGAGAGGAGTGGACGAATTGTGAAGCACTGGGGCCGGGGACACAGAAGGAACTCACTTGGTTTGCTGACTGGCATCATTCTTTATTGCTGGCTGTGCCTCTTCTGCCTTTGTCTGGGTACCTGAGAAGCAGATAGGATGACTGAGCTCAGGGAAGAGGGAGGAGTGGAGATAGGCTGCCTGGGCAGGTCAGGGCTGTGTTCTCACCCCGGTGCTGTGTGTGTGGCTTCTTGGTGGCAGAGTCCTGTGGTGGAAAGGCTCTCTGGTGTGAGGAGTGGTCGTCATCCAAACGCCCTTGGATGCTTGAGGAGGAATGATGCAGGGTTGGGAAAACCTCAGAGCTTGTCCCTGTTACCTGGGAGGCAGATGAAGGATGCTAAATGTCACTCTGAAGGGCCTCTTAAGTTTTCTAGACAAGTGCAGAAAGAGGCACAAGAGGCTGGGGATGTAGCCCAGAGCTAGCGGACTCCCTAGGCATGTGCAAGGTCCTCGGTTTCATCCTCAGCACTGGGGAAAACAACCAAGGTGAAATGAAGCAAAGCAAAATGGGGACCACATCTGCATGGACCGGCGGTGTCCCGAACCCCACGTGTTGAGATGAGATGAGCCTCTGTGAAATACTTCTGTCTGAGCGTAGGGCCCTTGTGAACGGTATTCGTGCCCTACCGGAAGAGTTATGCAGGCATGTGTCTCTGCCTGTTTCTGCCATGTGTGGACACAGTGGCATGACCACCTGCACACAGGAAGTGTCCTCAGCAGACTCCAGATACACTGGAGCCTCGGGCTTGGACTTGGGCTTCAGACAATCTGAGAAACACCTTTGTGCAAGCTACCCTGTGTACAGTCATCTGTCATGGCCGCCGAGTGACACTTCCCACCTAGAAAACCAAAACCATATACGGATACCTCTGCCCTTGTTCTTTCTTGTCCTGGACAGACAGAATGTGTCTCCTTGGCCAGACAAGGGTAGGTCTTCCCTCATTCTCAGCCACTCAACCATGTGCTGATGTAGAGAGAAGTGGTCAGGGAATGACTGACAGACATCAGATTGAGCCCTTCCTGGGCCTCTGGTGCCTGCCTGTCCCAGAGGGCCTAGAGGGACTGCCTGCCTCTTCTTAGAACCACAGAACCCCTGAGCTTTCCTGCTGAAAGAAGACAGAGTGGGCGTCTGTTGGGAGGATGAAGTAGTGGTGATGATGAGGTTGTTTGTTCTTTTTATCTCCTCTCTTACAAAATCAAAAGGTCTCTGTTAGAAACATAGCACTAAAAGGCCACAGAACATCTATGGGATTTCATCATGGGCTGACCGGTAACCACGGGCAGGCAGGGATTTCGCTGCACTGTGTTCCTTCTTCACACCTCTCCTCTTCCCCCAGCCACATGGAGGCCTTGTACTGTGAGCAGGCCGTTGCTCTTTTGCACTGACGTTCCAGGATGGTTGTTCTGTGGCAGCCTCAAGGACGGACCGAGGAGACAGTGCAGTCAGTGCAGTGCCTGCTTTGTGAGCCTGAAGCTCGGAGGCCATGGTTCTTTTAAAGCCAGGCTGGTGGGGGATGCCTGCAACTCCATCACCAAGGAGGTGGGGCCAGGCCTTCAGATCCCAGAGGCTTTCCTGAACATCCAGCAGAGCCGACTTGGTGAGCTCCAGGCTACTGACAGACCCAGCATCAAAAAACAAGGAATGGTACCTGGAATGGACCTTTAACTTCCACATATAAATGCGTGTGCACCTGCATGAACACCTCCCAACACACGCAGACACAGACACACACATGCACGCACGTATGCACACATGCACAAGCTCTATGAAGGACCTACCCTGGGTATATGTGACAGTGCCCAGTGTTGCTTGGGCCCATTCCTTTCCTCAGTGTGTTGACAACATAGAGGATAACATAGAGCCTGCTGTTATGAACACTGCTTCTTCTTTCTATGGGTTTGTGTGTGTGTGTGCTGGGACATGAAGAACACTACTGGCCTGTGTTCCTGGCATATTAAATCACTCATTAAGTCTCTGGTGAATGACGGTGGAATGGATGCCATAAGATAACAGTAGAAGATGCCATAGAGCTGGGCGTGTGGCTCTGTGGCAGAACGCCTGCCAGCTAGGCCTCGGGTCTCAGCATTGAGAGAACAAGAAGAATCCGTGAATCATTCACTTGAAACCCTGGCACTCAGGAATGATAGCAAATTTGAAGCCGCCTTGGATTACATAGCAAGATCCTATCTCAGAAAACAATTCTGATCTTAGACTAGTTATTGGCTTTAAATTGTTTGTACAGTTATGGCCTTTCCCTCAATAGGCAGATGTAGAAGAAGTTAAATAAAGACAGTGCAAAGTCCCCGAGAGAGCAATGGTTGATGGCTAACGGAGACTTGACTGCATGCTGAGGAAGGGGTGACTCTCAACCCTTGAACCTCCCAGAGCCTCCGCCCTGGGGCCTGCAGCAGTACTTTCTTATCTCACCTGCTGTCCGGGGATAGAGGTCTTGTTGGCAGCAGACAAGGACTCCTTGAGGGCAGCCACCTGGCCTGGCTCTCTGTCTGTCTTACTGCAGGGCCCTGGCTCCCTGGCCTGGCCTTTCTCCTCTTCCAGGTTCCGCCTTCGGAGGAACTGTAGCTGCCGGGCTCTCTGAAGCTGTTCTCTGTGCTGCGACCTCAGTGCCTTCCCTGGCTGGCGGCAAGTGGTCTCATTGCGGCGGCGGCGGCGGCTTTCTCGGGTCTCCTGCCGCCGCTCACACTTGGCTTCATAGCTCTCTGCCCATCGGGCCAAGCCTGGAGAGGCCCTGGGATCCGAGCTGATCATGGTGACCTCCGAGCACCTGTCGTGCTTGGCTTCCAGTTCCTTCAACAGCTGCTCAGATCTGCCAGAGGCCAAGAGGGAGGGAGGGGTCAGAAGATGGGCTGAAAACTGACAGTCTGCCGCTCTGGGTCAAGGTGGAAATAGCACAGGGCTCCTTCCATGAGTGTTGAGAACCCAGGGTCAGGACTCCTGGGCTCAATCTTGTACAAGCTGGTGCTGTCCAGCAAGGCCAGGCTTCTGCTTTTCTCTAGCACTACTCTAAAGTGGACAGGTCTGAGGGAACACGAGGAACAAATGACAGTAGCCATCACGAGCCTGCAGCCTTGGGGTGGCTTGCAGGGCTCTGGACGCCCCAGCCCTCTTTATCTGCTAGTATAGAAGGAAAGACTTTAATGCTCCCACACTGTCACTGCAGGGCTAAGTGGTACTTCTTGAGCCCTGGAGGGCGGCACAACCCCTCAGGAAGTGAGCAGGTTTGTGGCTGGCACTTTTCGCTCTACTCCTAGCTCTCAGCAGCCACCTCGTGGCTCTGGACTTGCACGACTTGGGGAGGCCTGCCCTAGTTCTTCCATCACCACGTTCTGCCCTTCTTCGTCCTCTACTGTGTATCTAGGGCAAGGCTCTGATTCTCAGCTGCAGACCACGTCAGTCAATTAGCAGAGAACCTTCAAAATGCTCAGTGTTGGTCTTTTTCAGAGAATCTGGCCCAGTGACTCAGAGAGGAGGGCTCTATCTTCTTAGGATCACCTCCTTGCAAGGCTGCCACCTAAACTAGAGGCGCACAGGGTGCCCCTAAGAAACTAGACACACCTGTAACAGAAAGTCCCCAAGGAACAGTTTTCAGGACAGGCCACCCTGCTACCTCTCTAGGTGGCCTTACCCGCCACCCACAGAGCGCCCAAGTCCTCATTCTCACCCACCTGCTGTGGGTTTGGCGAGTCTCATTTTGGCAGCAGCTTGGTAGAGTCAGGGCTGGACTCAGATGAGCTGCATCTGAGCATCAGAGATTGTACCTGCCTCCTGTGCCCTCTGGAGTCAGCCCCCCTGCCACCTGTGCCCTCTGCAATCAGCCCCTGCTCCCTGTGCCCTCTGGAGTTGGACACCTTGCCCCTGTGCCCTCTGGAGTTGGATACCTTGCCCCTGTGCCCTCTGCAAGTTAGCCCCCTGCTCTCTGTGTCCTGTGGAGGCATTCTGGGTGATGGGGGAGCTTCTGCCCCTTCTCTATGACCTGTTCACCCCACTGCCCTGGAATTCAGTTCCTGGTGGTCAGAGAAAGTAGCCCAGCCTCATCAACTGCAGCACCAGCAGCTCTGACCTCCAGGCCTGTTTGTAGGCTGCACAGACTCTGCAGGCAGAGGCCCCATGCTTCTTTTTTGGGACTTTGATGCCTATCATGGCACAAGACAGAATTCTGGGCAGGGCTCCTGCTCTGTCTCTGGTCCCAGCACTTGTTCCCAAGCCTGTGGGCAGACAATCTCTGTATGCTTTTAATTATCTGACTCTAGAGCGTTGGAGGGACACCCTCAGCCTTGGGCAGAGCTTACCCCAAGGGCTGTGAAGTGGCGTTTGTCCTTTTCTTGTAATCTCTGAATGCCTTTCCTCAGGCTTTTCTCCCCACTCTCACTCTGTGGGGTCCCTAGACTTCCTACATGTCACTCTGTTCATTTAATTATATAGAGAAGGAGTCAAAAGGCCTACTTATGTTCTGTGGTAAAGAATGTATAGAGGAGACTTGGGCTTGCCAGTCTCCAGGCCACAGCTCCTGACTCTTCTGTCTCCGCTGGAGGAGGGGCACTCTTGCTGGACTGTGACTCACTCCCAGGCTGCCACTGCCCACTGAACAGGGGGAAGCTGGCAAGCATTGCTCAGTCTCGGTGTTCTCACCTGTGAAACGGGGCTAAAACCTTCCTTTCAGGGCCTCGAGAACAAAGTGACATCATCTACACCATGTCCCTAGCACATGGTTTCCGATAAATGGCCAGGTGTGATGACGCACGCGTCTCATCCCAGCACTCAGGGAAGCAGAGGCAGGTGGATCACTGTGAGTTCAAGGCCAGCCTGGTCTACAGAGCGAGTCCAGGACAGCCAAGGCTACACAGAGAAAAACATAAAAAAAATAACAGATATAGACTATCGTACTTATTGTCGCTAGTGCTGGATGCTGAGACTCGGTGCTGTGATCAAATGCCCCAGGCAGAGCCGGACTCTAGGACCAAGAATGCTCAGTTTTGCCCCAGGTTCCCTAATCTCTCAGCTCTGCACAGGGCTTTTAGCTCTATCTTGGAATAATTTCACTGCTCTGGTTCCCATGGCCTCTAGTTTGGGTTCTTTCTGTGGTCTGGATGTACTCATCAACCCAGTTAGGTCAGCCTGGAAGGCACAGAGTGTGGGTGAAGAATGGGTTCTTCACTATGAGTGTGAGGGCTTAGGTTCCCCCCGCTGGGCCCCAGTTACATATAGGCTGTGTACTATATGTTAGCTCTCTGGGTTGAGGCTCCTCCTGCCTTCCAGATGGGAAGAAGGAGGTCTGAGGGGCAGAGGGCAGGCCTGTGATGATCTCTCTTCCTGCTGTCCATCCAGTTTGTCTGCAGGTCCACAGAATGTGGCAGGTTTGCTCTCTGTACATCAGGACTTTACACCAAGAGGGAAGTTGTGGTAGGCACAGTGCCTACAGAGAAGAGTGCCTCCAGACCCACAGCCCCCAGCGCCCAGTGGGGTTTGATGGGACCTATACAGAAGCACATGGCCTTCTGGGATGGTGTGACCACAATGGCTTGCTTAAACACAATGGCTTGCTTATGGAAGGCCTGAAGGACAGGGACAGGCTGTGGAAAAGAGGAACTGGTTTTGAGTTCAGAGAAAGGTCACAAGGCCACTGCCCAGGCGTTCTGTAGTCTCTGTGGCGCCCCTTGGCAACATGAGAGGGTCAGGTAAAGCTAGGAGGGAGGGGCAGTGCTGGCTAGGGGAGTCTCTCCTCCTTGCTCGGGAAGACAGCAGGGCACTGCCTCTCACCCACAAGCTTGCCAAATCTTTGCTTCTACCTCCTGGCTGCACATGCAGAAGAAATGATGGTGGCTTCCTGCCTGGACATGGTCTTCTTAGTTCAGAGTTCTCAGTGAGAGCGGAAGGAGAAGGGCCTGGTACAAGCATCCCTGCTTTGAAGGGATCTGGGGAGGGTCATCTAATTGCGTCACAGCTGCTGAGCACGCCAACACCAAGCCAAGGGACTCACACCTAATCTAAGCTAACAGATGGAGCAGAGTTTGGAGCTGTGTCCTGCGGCTGGTGATTTCCGAGGAAGGCAGCACAGGTGCCTTTCGGTCAGATAAAGCCCAGCATGTAAATCTTCCCACCTGCTGTGCTGAGGCTACCATGGCAGAGTGCACTCTGCCCCACCCTAATGTCAACAGACCCGAACCTGGATCCCAAAGCATCCTCCTCCACGGTTACCTCAGGTCCCAGGTTCTGCCTCGTGTCTCAGGAGAGCCTTCAGCCCCTTCTGGGCCTCTCTAGTCTCAGAGGGTTGGGGAAGCCGTCAGCCCGAGGCTCCGAGCCCCCTCGGCATTGTCCTCTCGACCGAAGTCATGCTGCACAGCAGCCTGCTGAAACAGGAAACACAAGCCACAGTGCTCACAAGCCTCAGTTCCTCTCCTGGCTCTCAGCGATTCGAGAGGCCCCTGTACCCCTGGGGCCTCCCGAGCTGGAGGGACTCCACCCTGCCACCCCTTCCCCCCCCGCCCCCATTGGTCTGTGCACCCAGCAGTTTCAAGCCAATGTCTGTTTCCAGGGGCTGGTGATGTGGCCCAGTAGG
>CM053759.1:1822665-1839230 GCA_028658305.1 Pachyuromys duprasi | reverse complement strand
TGTTTGTGAGGCAGACGTGAGGCAGGTGATGAGACACTCAAAAAGCTCTGACAGGTTTTGTTGATACGGAGAACTTATCAACCTCCTAGCTGCTACTTCCTCTCTTCTCTGAAGAGAGAAGGGCAAGAAGCACATAGGATAGATTCTTACAACAGAACGCAGATCACGGCTGTACCTTCAGGTTGGAGATAGTAGATAACACAGGAAGACAGGAGATTGTGCAGGAATCGCCATAGACTCTTTGGACTTTATAATAAACTGTAGAAATGTGAACAGGTCATCTCTTCTCTGGCTGGGCACTCTTGGGTGCCACACTCGTGCTGTTTGGGCCAATAGGTTAGTGTGCGCTCAAAGTGACATGGCCAGGGCAGGACCCTGGTGTGTGCCATGTGACTCTGCCCTGAGAATGGACAGTTTATGAAGTTGCCTCAGTCCGCTAATCTACCTGCACTGGAAAGGAAAGGCACTCATGTGCGTGCATGAACGATCCCTGGGAACAGAGAATGTTCTACTTCAAGTGTGTGTGAAGCTTTACAAGGCTGAGCATGTTGACATAAATGTTGTAGCTGAGTGGAGGTAGATACCTGTAATCCCAGCACGGGACAGGGGGAAAGTGTCTGCGGGTAGAATGTGTGGGCTGGTGAGACTTTCAAAAAAGAAAAAGCTCTTGAAACAAGAGTCTTTGACCACTGTATAATGAAATTAGAAATTAACAAAAGTTGGAAATAAAAAAAATAGATGAAAACTTTCCCAGATCAGTCTCGAAATATAGAGATTTAAGTCTGAAATTAAGCATCCAGTGAACACAGGGATGATGGGAATGTTGAGCTGAAGTCTGAGGCTCAAGAAGTGAGCTTCCGCTCCATTGTTTCATTACTTAAACAAGATTTAAAACAATCCACGGTTCACTTCTGTTCAAGCAGACCTCTCAAGAGTGAGCAGGGCCACCAAGGAGAGCAGGTGGAAAATCTAAAAAGGAAAGAAGAAAATTTAGTAAATTAGAATATGGAATAGGCATGATAAGAAATTCAGAAGGTTGTGCATATCTGCTTGGGTGCCTGTGTGCACGGGTGCACGGATGTTGGGTGCATGGGTGCGTGTGTGCATGTTCACAGTTAAGGTGAGGGTGAGCTTCAGTGCCTTGCAGGAATTCGGAGCTGTGATGAGTACTCCCAGTGTAACAGGATTCCTCATGGAGCATGCCTGTCATCTGCTCCTCAGGGCCGTCGTGCACAGCAGCCTGGGACACAGATCACAGGGGACCGGGGACGCTGGACGGGTGCAGCTTCGTGGCAGGCAGGCTTCAGGTGCTGGGGAGACCCTATTCTAAGGGGTGTCCTGGCTGTTAGTGAGTTTACCCCACTTACGGAGCACAGTGGGGCGGTGGGAGCAGCGCATGTGAACAGAGCTTGTCTGACGTGCATGGCACCCTGGTTTCAGTCTCCAAGCTGCACAAGCACAGAGCAATGGCGGGGGGGTCAAGGTCACTTAGCTACGTAATGAGTTCAGGGCCAGCTTCCCCATCATGAGACCCTGTCTGAAAACACCACCAACCAAGCCGCCAGACTAGCAAACGGTCAGACAAAGCATTGTGCAGTGACGCAAGAGTCATGTCGACAGGACCAGCCCCCTTCAGAGCTGTAGCTCTGTGCCTGGGAATCAACGCACTCCGTCTGGTGTGCTTCTTAAGAATTAGCTGTTAGTTACGTGACACACTGTTGTGAGTGCAGCCGCAGCAGATAAAATGAGAATCTTAAACCCATCACCAGGAAGATTTGTGAGCACACAGCCTCTCCCTTCAGATGGCAGCAGTTAAAGTTTCTTAAAGTTCACGGAACACAACTCAGTTCTTTCATTTGTTCCTAGACAGGGTGTCATGTGGCCCAGGCCGCTATATCAATAAGGCCCTGAGTCTGTGTCCTCCTCCTCTCAAGGGCTGGGACTGTGGGTGTGCAGACCACAGCAGGTTTCACGTGGCCTGGGGACGGAACCAGGGCACGTGCATCATGCATGTCCTCTACCGTGTGAGCTGCTCCTGACCACAGCTAAGGTCTTCAAAGGATGTATGCCAGACGTCTGTGTTCCAGAGAAACAGGTTTGAATTGCTTCCTAGTGTCTCCTCCAGAAGTATCTGTGGGAGTCAGCTGAGGCAAATCTCAGGACTTGAGAGAAAGACGCCCAGAGAGTTGCTGGGCAGGAATGGGAGCGGAGAGCCGCCTGCGCAGGAGATGGGGGTGGCGGATAATGACAGAGAACACGTGTTAGAGGCCGAGTGGCAGGGCTGGAGCCTGGGATGTGCCTGCAGGCACTCAGAGTCCAATTTTGCTCAGGGTTGGCTCTGAACAGAAGCCAGCCTCCCCTCCCAGAAGAGAATTGTCTCTTCTCTCTGCCTCACGGTTCCACTGCCTGCCAGGCCCAGGGCCTTTCAGGAGCACCACTGAGGGCTGTTACTGAACAGCTAGTTCTCACAGCTCCAGACCAAGCTCCTGGGTGGCTGGGCAGGTCAAGGTGTTGGAGCTGACCACCCCACCACCCCATCACCCCCTTCTAGTGGTCTGGTCATGGTCCACAGACCAGGATCTCTTCCTGGGCTCTGACTTGAATGGTGACTCGGGATAGAACTTTGCCAGAAGGTCGGTATGCCAGGAAGCTACCGACCTGTGTGCAGCCAGTGGGCTGTGCTGTTATCCCTGTCAGGGAGTAGGAGCTGGTGATAGCCTTGGTAGAGTTAAGGCCTTGTGCTTTGGAAATGGTGGTAGTTTTGGAGTTTAATCCTTTTTTCTTTTTTTTTTTTTTCCCTGAGACAGGGTTTTTTCTGTGTAACAGGGCCCTGGCTGTCCTGGACTCACTTTGTAGACCAAGCAAGCCTTGAACTCACAGAGATCCTCCTGCCTCTGCCTCCCTAGTGCTGGGATTAAAGGTGTGTGCCACCGCACATGGCTTTGGGGTTCATTCTGGAGTCTGTTCCCTGCAAGTTTATCCAAGGACATGGAGAAAGAGCCAGTCAGTCATCTAGCAGAGACTCGGGAATACTATTGTTTGCTCTGTGGGAAGTTGTGGGACATTTTGGCCCATGCCCAGTTTCTAATCCCTGGCTCTAGGTCATTTAACATGCTCCTGGGTCTCCCTTTGTGACTTCTGCTTCCAGAAAATTCTGGCTTCAGAGCCTTCCCCATTCAGCTCCTGTCCATCTGATGATAGAGTGTTTAAAGAATCTGTTTGCATATTGGCTGAGGATGTGGCTTCGTTGGCAGAATGTTTGCACAACATTCAAGAGGTCCTTTCCCAGCACTAAACCGGGTGTGGTGATGCCTGTGCGTAACACCCCTTCCGCCAAAGAACAAAACATGCAGACATGTGGTGTCTGCCTCTGGCTCTTTCTGTTAAAGGTACTTTGAAGCCAGGGCAGTAGAAGAACCCTGCAGCCTTGGAGCTTTCCTCTCTCTCCGGCTCAGAGAGTTTATTTGGGCTCATGGTATGTGTGCTCTCAATCTGTGCTCTCCTGCCCTGTACCTTCTCTTTAAACACAAGGTGCAGTTCCGGTGCAGAAGACAGCTCGCTTGAACTGGGGAGAAACTGCCTTTTCCAGACAGAGGGGAAGACTGTAAGGAGCCATGCCAACCAGACCAATCCTGTCACGGTTGCCTGTTCACTGGTCATACTGCTGTTGGAGCTGACTTTCCTTGCAGAGGCTCCTGTGCAGGCAGCGTCTGTGCTAAGCATGGGTGTGTGTCTCTTCTGTGAGTCTGTCTCCCCTAAGAGCTCTGAGCTGTAGTAATGCTCAGGCTTGCTCACCCTGATAACTGAAGCCTGTGTCCCAGGACTTCGGCCTTTGTCAGTCTGGGGCTGAACTGAGGTGCTAGGCAGAGGTCCACGTGCAATCACTTTTCATACAAGTTTATAGTGATCTGTGAAAGGCCATGGTTATCCCAGTTTATTGACTTTGTGTTGTTGTTCAGGTTGACACAAATGACTCCATTTTGATTCTTGCAACTTCACATTCCTTTTGATCCAGGTTTTCCTGTGAAAACATTGCTGTGTGCTGTGCTGTTGTGAGGGTTTGATTGATCCTGGATTGTACCTGTCTTAGGTGGTAGAGTGCTTGATTGGGTATGGGTGGCTGATGGGTGGCGTTAGCTGCTCCACACCAGGGTTCAGGAAGCACTGCTCTGCTCAGCTCCTGAGTGCTAGGACAGCCTTACTTTGTCAGGAATTGTATTTCAGCAAATTTTTGGCAGAAAACAAAGACTAAAAAGGAAAATGCAAAATAAAAATAAATTTGAGCAAAGAAACGTTTTTCTACAGCCATACTGATTTTTATTAAAGACAATCCAAGAAAAAAAAATCAATGTTTATAAAATAACCTAGTTGTACCAGAAAACTGTATTTGAAGAGTATTTGCTGGGTTGTCTCTCATGGGTCTTATTGTGGGTGTTTCCAAGAGAAACCAAAACTAGATTACAAGACTTTGAATAGGAATATCCTTCATGAATATTCAGCAACTACAAGAACACGGTTGTTTTCATGATAGCAGGCATGACCAACAGCATCTGTTAGACAGAGAATTAGTCTTATATCACTGTAGCAAGGTTCAGTTTTTGGAATATTTTATAATATGCTCTAATGGCAGCAAACTTTATGCATACATTTCTATCCTGAGAGTTGTCTTTTGCCAGCTTCTGTGACTTACTCCGAAGGAGTTTATGCAAAATGTGTCCAAAGTTCAAATCTCAGGTTGTATGTCTGTGAGGCATGCCTGGGCAGGACACATGGATTTGGGGTGAGGGCTGCTGCCCCCCATGGTGGTGTGATGTGGTGTTGTGGTAGACACAGGTCACATGTTTTTTGAGACCCATAGAACATGCAGCAGGAGAGTGAGTCCCAGCATGAACTGGCCTCTGGTGGATGTGGTGGTGATGTGGGTCATGGGCTGTGGCAGGAAGAGCACTGTGAGAAGAGTCTTGATGAGGGGAAGGCTGGGGTTGGGGTATGGGAACGTGGGTGTTCTGCTATGAACCCTGGACTGAGCCAATGGCAAAGTCCATCCTCAGAGGCACAGACGTCCTGATTCCCTCACGTCAGGCAGGTTCCACCTCAGCACTGCTGCTTTAGGAGTGAAGCAGTTACATGTCCACGACACGGGCTGACCTTAAGCTGAGGTTCGTAATGCTGAGGCCAACGGTGGCCCAGAAGCTGCAGGGAAAGCGTGGTGGTCCAGGGTGATCTCACAGTCCTGAGGAGTGGCTGTCCGTGAGAGACAGTGGGAAGCTATCAGTCACCACCTCGGGCTCCCTTCTACCTCATGTGCAGGGCCTTTGAGGACTCAGGAGACATCGCTGCAGAGACCCCTGACGGTCCCCAGCATATGTGCACAGCTGCTGTGTGTCACGCACGTCAGGATCCTGAGAACCGAGTCCTGCCCTGACCACCTCCCTGTGCCTGCAGCTGCTATGAAGCTCACCTGGGATTGTTGTGAGCTGGATACGGGATGTCCGTAGGCTTGTGTTCACAGCCTGGTCCTCGGCTGCTGCTGCTCTTTGGGGAAGCGCTGGACTCTGGAGTAGGTGGGGCCTGGTTGGAGGAAGTAGGTTTTGTGGTATGTGAGACAGGGTCTTCTGTAGCCCAAGCTGTTTTGAACTTGCTGTGCAGCCTAGGATGACCTTCTGGCCTTGCCCACCCGGGCATTGAGATGATACATGTGCCTGGATTGAAGCGCAGCTCTTGACCTTGGTGTCTTCTCTGGTGCTTTCACAGCGGGGGAGCAGCTTCCTCTAGTGTGTGCACCACCATGCTCTACATCACCACAGCTCACATCAAGAGCCAAGTGCTGTGGATGTGGACTTCTGAAGCTGTGAGTGAGAACGGCTTCTCCCACTCCCGGGAGTTCTTCCTCCTCCTCCCCCTCCTCCTCCCTTTCCTCTTCTTTCTCCTCCTCCTTCCCTCCTCCTCCCTCTCCTCTTCCTTCTCCTCCTCTTCTTCAAGACAGGGTCTCACATGGCTGAGCTGGCCTTGAACTCCTTATGCAGCTGAAGTAACCGACACTCCTAACCTTCTTCCCTCTGCCCAGGCGCTAGGATTACAAACACGCGTTACCTTACCCGGGAATGCTTGCCGCTGGACAGCTGATGCTGGGGAATGAGAGCTGACGAGAGGAAAGCAGGGTGACTCAAGGGCGGACGAGAATTCTAAAGCCTCTCAGCTCCTCCTCCTCAGACTCAAGAGCACAAAGGTCTCTTATTCAAAACAAATGTTATCTTTGGTGACACAGTTATTTTCTTGTTAGCATAATAATTCCTTTATGTAAAGAAACTATTTTTGTTAAAAGATATGGACTGGCCTCAAGGTATAATCAGCACTATCTGTGTACTATAAGTGAGGGAAAAGGGAAAGGAAGTCTGGACTCTGGAGATGGGACCAGGAGGGAGCACCGTGGCCCGTGAGACATCTTCTCTGTCTCTCACAAAGGCATGAGATCCACCTTTCCTTTTCTGGGAAATGCTAAGAAGATGCTGTGCTTCTCACTGATATTTTCAGTGATAAACAGATTCTTTTGGAGCCCACAAAGTGAGGCTGAGCTTTTACCAATGTAGGGGATAGGTTAGTGACAAATGTCGGGGTTCCGCATGTGACAAGTGAATCGCAAGCCAGCATCCTCATGTATAGGTTGCTGTGGTAACATGACCTAGGAAGGCCACGTCCCTCAGGCAGCACCTGTCTAATGACAAAGGCTTTTGTGGGTCGGCACTGAAGGAGCTGTCACAAACCGCACTTGAGAAATGGGGCTGTTAGCTAAAGGCTAGAAACCGAGTGAACACTCTTAAGAGGACTTCTCAGGTGCTGAGGCATACAGTTCCGGGGGTAGAATGCTTGTCCGACATGCGGCAGGCATGATCCTCAGCACCCATCATGAAAGATAAGATGGTGCACAGTGGTGGAAGCAGGAGTTCAGTGACGTATAGCCAGTTTGAGCCATCATGGTCTAGAGAACCTGTCACAAGAAGAAGAAAAAGTGGAAGAAAAGGAGGAGGAAGAGGGGGGAAGTGGAAGAGAAAGAAGAGGGGGATGAGAAGAAGGAGGAGGAAGAGGAGGAAGAAGAGGGGATGATGAGGAGAAGGAGGAGGAAATGAGCACCATCACGCTGCCTCCTGGGAAGGGCCTATGGGCTAGCTGCTCCCTAAGTGCTTGTCAGACATAGATGTTACAGACAAGGAGAGCAGGCTCCGAGAGAGGGGCAGGCCAGGTTTGGTCTTGAGGCTCTGTGATGATTGGGTATAATCAGCAAGCAGTAGGTTGGGATTAGTGGGCGCAGGGCAGGAAAAGTTTTGGTTAAGTAACTTTAACTTTGACAAGTTCATGCATGTACAGAGAACATTTTCATCATACCCTAAACCTCTCTTGCCCTTCTTCCAGCTCGCTGCCAGTCCCTCCCAGCAGGCCTCCCTCCCACTTTCATGTCCTTTCATGATTTTTGTCTTGAGAGTCGCTGGATTTAGTCGACGTTGCCTGCACGAGCATGTGCGTGGCGCTCTGGGCCTGAGCATGGTGCACTTAGAAGTTACACCACTGAAGACAGTGAGTCCTCCAACACAGGCCTGAAGGCTGAGAGGCCCAGTCTTCTGCAGGCCCTGTGCAGACAGCTGCTGCTGTTCGGAGTTAGTGGGGGCAGTGGGCACGTCATGCCCAGAAAATGCCATTTCACGGCCTGCTCTCCTGTTCGCTGGCTCTCACCCTCTTTCTGCCCCATTTTCCATTGTGCTCCCTGAGCCTTGGAGTAGATAGAAGTGTCCTGTTTAAGGCCAAGCACTTAGCAGTCACTTATTTCTGCCATTGACTAGTTATGTGTCTGCGCCTTATATATCACCCACTCCAGAGAATCTCCTTCTCCCGGGGCTGAAAGCAGCCCTAACTTACAGCTATAGATATAAATATTTAGAAGAAGGTTTGCCAATGTGTTTATTTAACAAAACCACGGTAGTAGGTTCCTCCTTAGGGCCTATGACCTCCCCAGCCACAGGCTTTCAACCAACTTTACAATACCAGGCATGAATTCCCTCCTGTGGACCTCCAGTCCAGTCAGAAAGCAGGTGGGTCGCTATTGCACGAGTGACTTGCAGGGTCTGTAGCTGGGTAGGGCCACTGATGAGCTCCCCCCCCACTGCCCTGTGCTCGGCATCTCCTGGCACTGTGAAAGCTGGCCAGCAAAGAGGAAGCGTCTAGACCACTTGTAGCTTGATTTTTCTACATTCCATACGCAGAAGTGGTGTCTTCAGTAGCAGAGTCTCCCTGCATATGCAGTTCTGCATAAGCCATGGGGACAGCCTGTGCTGTTTGGGGACCAACAACTCATAGGGGCTATCCTACACCCACTGAGGGTTGCGGACTCTGCAGCCTTCCACACTTCCCGCTGAAAACTTGAGCATTGGAGAGGGCTCGCAACATCAGTCTTCCTGGGTGAGAGTGTTCTGACATGAGACGAGTGTGCTGGAAGGGGGTGGGATTTTAACGGTGTGCTAACGAGCATGGCAGGTGTCGGGGTGTGGACAGACCTGCTTTTGAGCCCTTTCTTCTGTCAGGCATGGCAGAGCACAGGTGTTAGGACTCAGAAGGCAAAGGTGGACGGATGGTGAGTCAGAGGCCAACTCATGTGACAGGCATAGGAAGACTCTGCCTCAAACAAACAAGCAAACACACACAACAACAACAGAAAAAAAAACATAAAAACAAGGGATGGAAGAGATGTCTCAGTGGTTAGGAACACCTGCTAGTTTTGAAGAGGATCTGATTTTGATTACCCATAGCAGCTTATAACCATCCTCAACTCCAGTTCCAGGGGATTGGATACCATCTTCTGACCTCTATGGGCACCAGGCATGCATGTGGTGCACATATATACATGTAGGCAAATTACTCATACACATAAAATAAAAAGTAAAATCTAAAATAAATAATGAATGAATAAATAATTAAATAAATAATAAATGAAATATGTAAAAATTAAGAAAGTTCTCTGGGGGCTAGAGAGCACTTTTGCTTTTGCAGAGTGTCTGGGTGTGAGTCCAAGCACACACTTGATGGCTCACAACCATTTGTTTCAGGGAATCCAGTGCCCTCTTCTGGTTTCCACTGGTACTACATGTACATGGTACATATGCGGTCAGGCAAAATTCTTATATATGTAAAATAAATAACCCAGAAATTGCTTGTAAAGGAAAATAACTTTCTCTCACCTCCATGCAGATTCTTCTCAGCTCAGTCTCTTCTCTGAGCCTCAGTGGTGGCTGTGAAGGGGGCTCTCACCTCTTCAGCAGTATCAGTTGGTTGGGCTGACTGGGGCAGTTTCGTCACTGGGGCCCGCAGCACAGGCGGGAATTCAGGCTTGGTTCTGCACACTGGGTGGAAAGCCTGTGGCTGAGGAGGCCCCAGGCCCTCGTGGGGAAGTGACAGCTGCTGTCTTGGTGTGTGGATATGACGCACCTGTTGAACTCTTTCTAAAGAGCCTCGTCTATCCTCACAGATCTGTGCTGTTGCCAGCCATGGTCAGAGAACTTCCTTTTGTAGTGGGTAACTGCAGAGGCTTGTGACTGATCAAAGGACTGACACAGGAGGCTGTGTCAGGCGGCTCATGCTCAGAGAACATCGACAAAGAGAGGGCAGAAGGGTCACAGAGCCAGAGGGTGGATGGCCTATGGAATGCCGTCTTTCAGCTGTGACATGGCCATGGTACTCTTTTTTTCTTTTAAACATATATTCACTTTACATCCTGATTGTAGCCTCCACCCTCCTCTCCCCCATCTCCCTTCCATCCTCTTCCTCTCTCTTCCCTCCCTTTCTCCTCAGAAAAGGGGATCCCCCCGCAACCAACCCCCTTGCACATCAGTCTCATCAGGACTGAACCCATCCTCATCCAGTGAGGCAAGCAACCCCGCCAGGGGAAAGTGACCAAAGGCAGGCCACAGAGGCCATGCCACAAACAGCGCCTGCCAGATTCCCCAGGGCCATTGTACCCTTGACTCATGTTGGACTCCCGAGGTGGGGAGACCCTCCGTTCCTCAGGATAGACACCAGACCTCAATAACCCACAAAGACAGAGCTCTTGATGCAAACAGCAAGAGGATTAATTAGTAGCCAGCATGCCAGGGCTCCACACATAGCTCCCACACAAGGGGGTGATGTGGAGTGCCTAGCAATGGAATCAGAGTTTATAAAGGCAAAAACCACAAAACAGGAGGGGGTCTAGGGGCAAGGGACTTTCCTAATGGGGCAGTCTGTGTTTGGCTGTGCCCAGGTGTTGTGACTAGGGGACGGTTAGAGATTGTATCCATAGCTACAGAAGGGCATCTCTTAGAAACGTTTTGTATCAGATCTGGGTTTGGTAATGATTAAAGCTCATAAGTCTCAGTTTCCATGGTTAGTTCCCATGGTTAGGTCCAAGTTAAAATTTTCCATCCTTACACTCACAGCAGCTGTGGGTTTCTGCATAAGACAGTCCTGACAACATCCGCCATGGAGGGAGGAAGGGCTTATGAGGCTCCACCACTCCTCAGGGTCTATGCACAGTCAATGATGATGGGAGAGGGAGAGATATTAGCTGACGTGGGATAACTCGTGAGTAGCACTGCTCCCTTAAATGACCTCTACCTCACAATTCTGTAGGCAGCTCCGCTGAAACTCATTGGTTTATGGGGGGGGGGCAGTATAGAGGGAGAATTAGGAAGGGGATCAGTGTGACTGGGAGAGGGACAAGAGAGAAGAATGGGGTGAATTTGATTGAAATCCACTCTGGACATACGTGAATGTCATAATGTTTAAGTAGGAAATGCTGACACTGAACGCAGCGTGAGACCACTGTGAGTGGGCACAGGCGCTTTGTGCTTATGGATTGGGATGTGATCTGGTCAGGACCCAGACTTCACACTGCTCTAGTTCTTCACACACACAGTGGAGTTAGAGTCCTGCCCTCCTGCCAACTCACACAGGAAGGGCCTCTAAGGAGAGTGGGTACGCAAACATTGTCATCTCCCTGCTGTTGATGCTGGTGGTCTCAGTCAACTCTGGGTTTCTCCCCTTGAGACACGTTCTTATGATGTAGCTTAAGCTGGCTTCCAACTCAACATCCTCTCATCCCCATGAACTGGGAGCTCAGATGGCAGCCACACCTGAAATATTCTGCTCAGACCTTGGGATTCGGAGGTAGGAGGATGGGATTTTCCCTAAGCTTCCAGGTTTCAGCATCCTCTACCAGTGAAGCTCTGTGTTTGGGAGATTTGAGTTTTTGCTGAGTGTTTATGCCCTCACCCCCCTTACACCTTCTGTCTTTCAGCACCCTGCTCAGCGCCTGGGAAAGCCCTACAACCATCTACTCCCTTGTCTCTTCCACATATGGGAAGCACCACCCAGGGACATCAGGGAGAACAGAAGGAGGGCAGTCATGTATTCATTTCCCCAGCTCTCCCTTCGTGGACCTGAGTAGGGTGACTACTTCCTCCAGGGACTGTCCTAGATCCTGTCATGCAACATTCTCCAGTCTTTCTGTCCCTGGATCTTTGTTCTGTCCTCTTGGGCAGAAGGAGCTAGGACTGACTGTAGACACTGCACAGTTGTTTGTGGCTTATACTTTTTTAAGCCACACCCCCTTAAACTGTTATTAAAAAATCTCTCTCTGTGTGTGCATGCACATAGCATGTATGTGGAGGTCTGGGAACAACTCTCTTTTTTTCTTTTGAGACAGGGTTTCTCTGAATAGCCCTGGCTGTCCTGGAACGTGCTCTGCAGCCCAGGCTGCCTTCAATCAGAGCTCTACCTACCTCTGCTTCCAAAATTCTGGGATTAAAGGTGAGAGCCATCGCCATCTGGCCTGAGGACAACTTGGAGTCTTCCTCTTTCTGTTGTGGGTTTGGAGTATTTGGCTAAGGCTGTTTCCCCCGCTGGCCCACGGGCCCTCTCACTACATGGCACTGAGCTTACCTGCCAGGAGCTGCCACATCCCCCCTGTTGTGGCCTGACAGCCGAGGACTCGGTGGAACTGTCAACACGACTGGTGCTGTGTGTCCCACTGCACATGATGTTTGGCAAGTGTTTGGTGATTTGTCTGTCAAATGGATGACAGGATCTGAGCTATGGCCCCTTCCTCGAGCACCCCCACACCATGCACAGATGCCTGTGAATCCTAGGAGCCGTTAGGTTAAGCAGGACAGAGCAGGCAGAGCCTGGGATTCAGATTTTCCACAGCTCCCTGAGCTGCCTCAGGGTTCATGCCCAAATGTAGATGTGTGAGGAGCATCTGGCACACACACAGAGAGAGTAAAGGCAGGATGCATGCCAAAAGAACAGTGTGCTTTCTCTACCTCAGAGAAAAATTCCAGACCACAAAACAGGAAATGGATGTTTTCATTTGTTTATAGTTTAAAGGAAGTATGCTGAATAAACTCAATTTATAGCTACCAGATTTGCATTTACAAAGTTGATATTAACTTTATCCTATCATTTTATCATTCTTAGTGAGGTAAAGTTGATATAACTACCTTCTGTTTATATCCGTGGTTGCTATCACGTGCACAATTGCAGGCTCCAAAGTGGGTCATGGCATTTATTATAATTACATTTTCACTGCGCAAGTGTTGGAGGGATTTCTTCTCGTGATGAAATTGTGTACCCCACAATTTGTGTGCCTCTGGGGAGATGCTTTCATGGGTGAGAATCACAGAAATATCAGGCCAAACTGTTCCAAGACCTCTTACCAGGCCTCAGGAATTTCTAGTTGTTTACAAATTTTTCAAAGTTAAATCTCTTTAGTAAAAGAAATTCCATGATCTTCCTTCCTGGGTTCCCAAGCAGGATTGGGGTCCAGCTCGAGAGGTCATAGTACACCTCATCTTTGCGCAGAGCTGTCCCTTTGATGATCTCCAGGGCGCAGTCCTCCTTGGGAGCGCCTGGGCCGGTGAATATCCCAGAGGTCGCCTTCATGGCTGTTTCTGTAGGCCACAGGAAAAGTGGGTTATACAGGGTGATGGGACCCCAGACCTCTCTCTGTTAGGCCCTTTGTCTGAGCCCTGCATGCCCTGGGGCACCTTAGACAACTGGGGTGTCCAGTGTGGGCCAGGGCAGACTGGCCGGCAGTGGCCTCCCTGGAGGGGGGTCTGTGGGGCAGGGAAGGCGACAGCATGGAGTACAAGTGCGCTTCTGTGCGTGCTTTGGTGGGATGGCACGCTGATATGGGGGCAGAATGAGGACTAAGTAGTGATGTAAAATGTAGATGGCAGAGAGAATGCAGCATGGCACAGTCCACTATCACAGAAGGGAAAGCAGAACCAGGCTTTAGCTCCCCCTCAGTGCTGACCACAGTCAGGGAGAAGGAGCTGCCAGTCTCTTCCTGCAGGGTCGTGTCTTTCAGACACACCTTCCCTCCCTTTGTCTCCACATTTCAAGTAGCCCAGGCTAGCCTCGAACTCAGCATATAGCAGCGAATGCTGACTTCTGCTCCTTCTGGTCTACTTTCTGAGTGCTGGGATTGCAGTTTATGTGGTGCTGGGTGAACCAGGGCTACACGAGTACTGGGTAAGCACTCTACCAACTGAGCTACAGCCCCAGGACCTCAGCTGCTTCTTAAACAAAAATGTTCCACAGTCCTGGATATGTTTTAGATAAACATGTAGACATGTGCTCACTGTCTTCCCGCACCCCTCCTCTTTCCTGAGTGTCGCATCACGCTGAACCTTCTGCACTGGGCAGAGATGAGTACCACAGATGCAGCACAGTGCGGCTGCTTGTTCATTTGTTTACTAGTGCCCCTTTTAGGCTCTGGGATTGTGTCCAGGAGAACACTCGGTACTAATGTCTCCTATTATTTTTTCCTTAGTCTGAAGGTTCTTTTCTTTTTCTCTTCCCTCTCCCTTTCTTTTCTTCTGTCCCTCACGGCCTTGATTCTTTGAAGATACTGTCACCGTGTCTAAAGAATGTCCTTCTGTTGGATGCCGCGTGCCTCTCAGTGTATCATAGTGAGGGGCCCATGAAACCATCTTCTCCTTACTGTTGGGGCACTAAGAAAAGCACACAGGTATTTGGGAGCTTCTGTAGAATAACAGTGGCCACAGGGAGCTCATGTGAGCCTCAGGATCTCAGGGCAGAACACGTTGAGCGTGGAAAGGAGGGTGAACCTGGCCAGACCCCACCAGCCACAGAAGTGCCTCACTGAATGACAGGGCCGACGTCTCTAGTTACCCCTGAGGAGAAAAGCACCCTCAAAGAGACAGGACCCTTCTTTTTCCACATGTTAGTGTTGACAGACAAACATATGGTCACTTATCCAGGGTCTTTTCTTACCTGTGTCTATGAGGCCCAGGACACAGAGCGTGATGGACACGTTGACCTTGGCTATTAAGTATTCATGCCTAATGGTAGAAAAGAACCCATCCAGAGCAAACTTGCTTGCAGAGTAGGGCGCAGTCAGGGGCAGGCTAATTTTCCCTAAATGACAGATGAAAGAAGTTTGGTAATAAAGTGTGGCCTTAGAGCAGGGCTTGAGCAGGGCTGGCAACCCCAAGGGCTCTCCTTACCCACTGAGCCTCAGTTTCTCACTATTTTGTAAGTTATCCTGTGGAATTACATTTCTGAAAAGCTAGAAATTAGGTTTTTAGAGCTGTAACAGTTTGCATGAGACTTGCCTCCCCCTCCTCCACTGTCATAGGTTCATATATTTGCATGCTTAGTCCCCAGTGGGAGACTGGCCAATGCTAAACAACAGTAGAAGTGACAAGGTCTTTAATGCAGCTGTACGTTCTCCTGCTCGTACAGCTGCTGTCTCCTGCTCGGATCCTAGAGGGCCAGTTCCGTGGCCTGTCTCCCTTCTGCACTAAGGGGATAAAACACCCATGTTTGACTTTTACACAAAATCTGAACTTTCATCACGTCGGTTGCTGAGGGACATGTAGACACAGACAGAAAGGATGAGCTCTTTGCATGCCCTATGGATGGAACAGAAGAGATCTGAGACTGTGTGCTCTTCTGAGCACCGACAGAAAGACTATAAATCCCTGTCTGCTAGCTCTGGAAGCCGAGCCCAGTTAGAGCCCATCTTGAGGACAGCTTCCCTCTCTTGTATGGGTAACACTTTCCCTCGAATCCTGAAGCCTGAGCCATGCACTACAGAATCTGGATTTTGTCTTATTCCTCCAAAGAGTGTTAACTGTTCTGTTAAAGTGAGCAGTTAACACATTTGAAATATATCTGGCCACTTGATGTCTGTATCACTTGTGAAAAATTACAAATCCAGAGAGACTAATATACTAGAGAGACTGAGGATCTTGTGGTGTTTCTGCAAAGAACACTCATTTTTTTTTCTTTTAAAATGACAATTACAGACTTCCTACAAACTGTAAAATGCAGCCACAAATGCATGTTTCTAGTGGTTGTGGTGCTATTGCGGTTCTCTCAGTATGTCTCTGCCCTTTTCCATAGCAGTGGAAGCCTGATTTCTATCTGGGCACACAGCTACCTAGAATGGAGTGGATGGAACACACTCTTCTTAGTCAGTTACAGCCGGGCAGCTAAGCTCTGCAGTGGTCAGCAAGCAGAGGTGGAAGGAAGTCTCTCTGCCTTCCATTCTTTCTTCCTAGATGTCTGAAGGTGGCTGCGGTGGTCATGGCTCCTAATCTAGAACCATGAGGTAGAAGGCACATGTTGCAGATGGCACATTAAGGCACAGTGCCCTGAAGTGGCCTTGCCAGCTCCGCTCTACTGCCGGTAGCCTCCACTTACCTTCTCATTTGCTTTGCCCACTGTTGTTTTTAACTTCCACACCTGAGAGCCGACTCAGACCTTCCTTGTTTTAGATAGCCATGTGAGAGAAAAACCTGACATTGCTGCTGCTCTATCCCTGTAACTCAGGATGGCTACAGGAATGGGCATGTGACCCAGTTTGGACCAAAGAGACAAGGAGAATTTTGTTGGTGTGTCTCAAAGTTCTTTTCCCTCTGAGAGTTTCTTGAGGGCAGTGATCCTTCCTCTCCTGATGAGCACTTTGTGCATTTATATGGGCTGGAATTGCTGCAGCTAGCTCATTGTCAGCTGAGGGAGAGACACAGGGGAAGCAAGCAGAGCCAAAAGGACCATGGGACACAGCCTGAACTGGGTCGACTGTACAGCCTGCCCTACATCAGAACTCCAGTTCTGCCAATAATTTTCCTTAATGTTTAAGCAAAAAATAGATCCAGAATATTTACAGAATAGTATATGCTTAAAATATGAGTCTTAGAGACTGGTGGCCTGGGTGTAAATCCCAAGTGTGGCATTTGTGGATAATGCCATTACTGAGCGGGAACAACCATGTAACACGCCTAGCACAGACTCTGAGCCATTCAGAGAATGCTGTCGTTGTCAACAGAATTAATATTCAAATCGGCAAGGAATGTATGTATTCAAAAAGTCATGTTGGGACAAATAGCTAATTACTTAGGGGAATGGAAAATGCCACTCTCATAAAGCAGAGAATATATGAGGAAAGTAAGACGAGATAGTAAGAGAAGGGTGAGTTCTCATCTCAAGAGACACTTAATTCAGGAAAACAGGAG
>CM053759.1:1794910-1822565 GCA_028658305.1 Pachyuromys duprasi | reverse complement strand
CGCGCACAGTGTGAAAGCATGCAGCAGCCTTTCTCAAGAAATTGAAATAAATGACAAAAGGATTCTAATTCCTGCCGTTTGGCTTCGCGCTAAAAGGTTACATAAGGCTGCAGCTGAGAGATCCCCCTGGGAACATGAGAAAGGAAAGTCAGCAGAAGCCACTGTAGACAGCAGACACGTGGAGCAGAGACCACAGAAGCTGAGCGTAATAGGTGCTACCTAGCCTTAAAGGCTGGAGTCTCATTTTTTTTAATGTAATTTATTTATTTTTATATCAACCACAGGTTAGATACTTTGCATCCCGGGCGTAGCCCCCTCCCTCATTCCCTTCCACTCTCCCCATCCCTCCCTCATCTCCTCCCCCTCCTGCAAGTCCACCAACGGGGAGGACCTCCTCCCCTTCCATCCGACCCCAGATCATCTTGTCTCCTCAGGGCTGGCTGCAATGTCCTCCCCTGGGATCTAGCCAGGCTGTTACTCCCTGGCGTGTATTGGGGAGGGTCAAAGAGCCAGCCATCGAGTTCATGACTGAAACAGTCCCTGTTCCCCTTACTAGGGTCATTTTAAAGGTCCAAGACTGAATAGTTGCTCAGTTAGAAAGAGTGGTGAAAAAATCAGATTCAGATTCAGATCTGTTTCTAGTGGTCCAGACTCCTGTCCTCTGATGCTGTTTCCTTTACAGGTGCCTCTAGTTTTCTCTACTATTATTGTCATTGCTGGGCCCTGTTCTCTCCAGTCACGCTTTCCAGGAATTCTGCCAAATTCAGTTCCAGCCCTGCTGCGCTGTTACAGTACAAGCCAGTGGTTCTCAGCCTTCCTAATGCTGTGACCGTTGAACACAGTTCCTCACGTTATGGTGACCCCCAACCACAAAATTATTTCTTTGCTACTTCGTAAATGTGATTTTGCTACTGTTGTGCATTGTAATATAAATATCTGATGTACAGGACATCTGATATGTAACCCATAGGTTGAAGACCATGGGTATATTCCCTCCTCTCACAGCTTGGTGGGCCAAAGTCCAGGTGTGGACTCCAGCAGCGAATCCTCTGTCTGGTTCAGCCCCTCTCTTAGATACTCTTTTTGTGTTCTGGGACTGTAGATACTTCGGTCCCATTTCTGGTCTACTCATCAGTTTCCCTCTGTGCCTCCTCTTCCTCTGTCTCTCACTTTTCTACAAGGACTCTTGTTATTGGAGTTTGGCTCACTCAGAGAATCTGAGATTATTTTGTCCTGGTATCTGAGTTACATCTTTGAGGACCCTTGCTCAGGTAAAGTCCTGTTCACAGGTTTCAGGGGGACATTTGTTCAGGGGGCACACTCTTATCACTCACTACACCTTCCTCAGTGTAGTGAGCATACAGACTGTGGCCCCTGACGTATTTATGCTTGGGTGGTAACAACTCAGCTATAGAAGCAGAAGCCACATAGAGCTGTTTCGTTTCATTCACGAAATTCCCTGCATATCAGGCCTCAGCTTTAAACAAAGATGCATCATAAGTGATTTTCAGGAGAAAAGGAAGGTGGTGTGAAAAGAGGGGGTAAGGAGAAAGGAGAGGCGGGAAGGAGTCACAAGTGACACAGTTTTCGTGAGGGAGTTGGAGCGTCACACATGGCATCTTAGTTTCTTCTTTTGTTGCTACATGAAGGAGAATGTTCTAGCCCAGCTCAGGTTATAATCTATCTCATCAGGAAGTGCAGCAGGAACTGAGGGAGCTGGTCACAGTGCATCCGTAGTCAAAAGTCAGAGAAAGCGAGCGAGCGAGAGAGAGAGCGAGCAAGAGAGACAGAGAGACTCAAGCTGGTGCTCAGCTGTGTTTTCATTTGAAGCAGTTAGGAAACTTTCCCTTCCACAATCCATATCATCATGACCGGCCCACCACACACATGCCAGAGGCTCATCTCCCAGGTAATTCTAAATTATATCAAGACAACAACTAACATTAACCATCACATGTGGTTTATAAGGTGCCTTTAAATATTAACAAAACAAAACAAAACAAAACATAGACTTACTAAGCAAGGGTCAAAACTAGGTGAAAATTATTGATCATTTATTAGACCGTTATGACAAAAGCATGCCTGAGGTTCCCATGCTGTACCCATCCCTCCATCCGTAACATTTTGTCAACAGTCCTCAATTTCCATCTATGAGTGGACCAGGTTGGATTCTGTTAACCCTGGTACTCAAGCCTGCACCCCCCCTTGTTCTTCCAGAGTGTTCTGGAGGGGGGGTGGTATTGGACAAGTCTGTTGGGGGTCAAACTTTGCTTATGAGCCATAGTTGTGGTGGTGGCGAGGGGGGGCGTGGAGATGGGGGCAGGAAAGACACAGTGGTGTGAGTCTGTGGAACCTGGTCGAGGAAATGCTTTGGAATTCTTTGGTTGAGAGACGGCTTTGGAAGTGGCTGCAGGCCAGCCAAGTGAATTATCAGTAATTAAGTCTTTTTCAAGCTCAGGCAGGCTTTTCGACAGATTTGTTCTAAATCTAAAGGACCGGACCGCCAGGGAACTGCACCCGGATGAGGCAAGCTTATAGTCTTTGGAAATGAAGGCAAGGGTGGGGGCATCTGTGGGCAGGGACACAGCAGCAAACCTCAGAGGTCTCCATACCGCTGGCACTCACCTAACGCTCCTGGGCCAGATGTGTTACAACCATCAGAAACGTGGATTTGAGAAGGCGATGTGGATGTGTGCTGAATACTACTGCTCCCCCCAGGGCAGGGGCTGGAAGTACCTGGGAAGCCAATGTTCCTATTTCTGCACTTGGACAAAAAGCCCCACTGGATTACAGAGAGGAAACCCTTGATTTTCAATCCCTCCCACCCCCGAGATTCTCTATTTAGGAATTGCTCTTAATGGTTGTGAACCAGAGGCTCATAAAAGAAAGAAAGCTTGGGCAGAGTGAAAAAACAGGAAAAAGAGAAGACAGCTTCCCAGCCCCCAGCACATCCCAGCACAACTTTGGGCATCTAATGAGTGTGTTTCCTATTCCAGGAACTTTTCTTAAATATTTTCCCACATAACACACCACATAGACCACACATGGTGGCAGACATATAGTCCCAGCACTCAGGAAGGAAAACGAGAAGGCCAGGGGTTCAAGGTGCTCCTCAGCTACGTAGCATGCACGGGGCTAGCCTGGGCTACACAGGGCCCTGTCTCAACAGAAAAGGAAAGAATCTGGATTTTGCCCTTTCAAGCTTTCTGAGACCTCTTAATCTATTTTACTAGATGCAAATGCAGAAGTTTCCTCACATAAACTGATCAGCACAGTGTGGGAAAGGCTTTTTGCTAAAGTTAAGTCACACGTCTTGACATTTTAACTAGCCAAGTGAGACCGTTCTTGAGGTAAGCAGTAACCGGAGAAGGAAAGAGTTGTATCATGTCAGGACCACCAGGCCACACACGTGCTCTGAGAAGGTCAGGTTCCCACAGAACAGGGTTGAGTTGGCAGTTGAGGAAAGGTCATGTTGTTACCAATGACACTTATAGGAGCCCCTTGTCCAACTGCCAGTAAACCCTGCCAGAGCCAGAATCCATGCAGAGGGTGTGCTGACATGCTTGGAGCAGTTTTAACTGAGAAGCCTGTAGGGTCAAGTTCTCGGTGCCACAGAACCACCCTTGTCCACCTCACTGGGCTCCTAGAGTGGAGAACAATTTTTTTTCTTTTGAAATAATTTCAAACTTGTAGCAAAGTTGATTTTACATACAAGAAATTACTTTTTTTCCCTGTGCCCCTTTAGACAGGGTCTCATTTAGTTCAGGCTGACCTCAAACTGTATGTACTGGGTGTGACCTCTTGAACTTCTGATCCCCCTGCCTCATTCCCAAGTGCACTACCACACACACAGCTCCCATGAGTCTTTAGAGAGTAATTCCGGTTACTGAGGCTGGTGCTAACTCCATGTCCTACCACTTTGAACACTGCAGTGTCCACTCCTTCCACAGAGGGACACCTTCCTGGTCTGAGTGTGACGCTGAATGAAACCACCCATTCACCTCTTCCAGCTTCTGTAATGACTAGTGACCAAGAGGGTAGCTTAAGCTAGCTGTGGGTTGGCCATGTGTGAATCAGTGAGCGGAGAGGACCATGCTCCCTTCAAAAGCTCCAGGAGAGAATCCTGGCTGGATGTCAGCACTGTTACGGTGTACTCAGGAGGCCCTTCTCCCCTCCATGTTTTGTCCTTTCTCTCATGGGGTGCTTATTGTTGGAATTAGTGCTCCCATGGATAATCAGGGTGATCCCAGCTCAAGAGCCTTCATCCAAGTAAGGTCATGCTTCATGGGTTAGGATGTTGGCTTTCTAGGGGCCGCCATCCAGCCCACTGCAGGGATGCCAACAGATGCCCGCCATGGAGCCTGATGCTTCTTCTCCCCACTGTATTCTTTATAGCAAAAGCACCCCAAAGATCATGTGTTACATTGCATGTCAGGACTTGACAGTCCACTTCTATTTGAAACAATCCCCCAGCCTGTCGCTTAAGTTCATGACTTTGACACTGTTGGGAGGCACAGGTACATATCCTGTACCAGCCAATATGCCATGGCTAGCTATTTCCAGATACCAAGAGCCGATGGCTCAATGTTTATGAATTTTGCAAGCACATTGACGTCAGTCTATGGCAATCATGAACAATTTACACTACGGAAATGCTACCAATCAGGTTTTTAAAAGTTTCCTTCTGGGAAGCTGGCCATTGAACATAGACCAGCACATTTATGGCACTGTCCTGACACTTGGATTTGTCTGATATTCTGGCCTGGTTTGATTTGAGCTATGCACTTCTGGTAGGCTTAAGAGTAATTCTGTGTTCTTCGCCTCCCGTTCCAGCAGACTGATAACGTGGTTCCGGTTGGTCGGTTCTGTGGCTGGGGGTGTTAACCAGGGGTCATTGGATTCAGGAGGAACACTCAGGCTTTTCCAGCATGGAACTGCTCTTTCACCTTGTAATCAGTAAGTTCATAAGTGAGTTTTTTCAAAAGTATTTAACCATCATTGAGCACAGCTTAGAGCCCATTGGCACAGTTCTGTTGGGCAATAGCTTCTACTATCATCTCCAGAACTGTTTTCATGTTGCAAACTGAACTCTACACCATTAAAGAACCCCCATGTTCTCCCTCCCCTTGGCCCAGCTGCCACCAGTCTGCTCTCAGTACCTTCTCCTTTTGTTTGCTGCCTGTCTGTGTGTGTCAGGGTTTCCTCCCGGTTAGGACTGTGCACTGTCCTGCTGTTCCTATGAATTCTCATCTCTCTGCGTGGGTTGCTCTTGAATTTTAGCTGTTTTCAAGTCTCTCTCTGAGACTGATTCTAACCCCGAGTGTCTACCCACAAATAGAGCTGCTGGGTTATGTGGCTGTGCTATTTTTAAATATTCTGAGGGGTGGTGTCTCCATTTCCCTCACCCCCAACAGCTGTGCCATTTTACATTCCTGGTATACAGGGCTTCCAAATGTTCTGCATTTCTTTCCCTCCTTCTTTCTCTCCTCCTTCCCCTTGTTTTTCTTTCTGCCTTCCTCTGTCCCCCTGGCCTGTCAAGGTAGCAGCATGCTAAAAGATATGGGCTGGTACCCCCTTATACTTGGGGTTTCCTAGTGATTACAGATGTTGAACTTGGTTGCATGTTTCCATTGGACAGTTAAGTATCTTCTTTGGGGAAGTAACTTTTCAGGTTCTTTGGCTAATTCTGTATTGTTTGTTTTTTTGCCATTGAGTAGGTAGCACTTTGAGAGTATATAAATGCCCTGTTTCTTATTAAAGCTTTACCCTCTGGTTTTAGCATTCATTAATGTGTCCTGGATAAATGATTACCATAATGGTTGCTAACTGGCGATTCTCCAGTGTGCTTTTCCCTTTGAGTTTATCATTTGGCCTTCCACTATGTGGGGGAGAGGCTGTCTCCATTTGTTTATATAACCCTGAGCTCACTCTTTTCTATGGCATGTAATAGATTATAATCAATTTTTGTTATTGTTATTTTAACGCTGCCGTAGTCCCAGGCAGGGGATCCTTTTGAAGTCAGCCTCTGTGCACATATTATTACTTTTTTTAAAAAATATTTTTTATTTTATGTTCATTGGTACATTGTATATTTATCCATGTGAGGGTGTTGGATCCCTTGGAACTGGAGTTACAGATGCTTTTGAGCTGCCATGTGGGTGCTGGGAATTGAACCTGGGTCCTCTGGAAGCACTGGAAGCACCCAGTGTTCTTAACCACTGAGCCATCTCTCCAGCCACTGAGCATTTCTTTACTGACTGTCAAAACAAGATTTTTAAGCTTGCTTGCCCTTTCTTCCTTCCCTCCCTCCTTCCTTCTTCCAGTACTGGGGATCTTACCCAGGGCCTTCAGGCTGGGCAAGCTCTGTGCTGCTAAGCTGTAGACTCAGGATCCACTTGTCTCCTGTCTCTGTCCAGGAGCTACTTTGGATCCATTTAGTGGCTGAGAAACAAGATCTGGGACCCACTGTAGTCTCTCAGTGGCAGCAAGGGGAGTGTGTGTGTGTGTGTGCATGTAGATATGCCCACGTTCTGTAGACACTGCATTAATAACTAACCCACAGGATGGCCTAGCCTGATGTCACGAGCCTCTGACTTCTCACTCTTCGTATTCCGAACAGCAGCTTGACTTCCGTCCTCAGCATATACTGGGTATCCTTGGATGGCTCTGTCTGGGGTTGTCCTCTTCTTGCCTCTCCACCCAGCACATGGGAGCCCTTGTTAGCCATCCAGGCCACAGGAGAACCCTCTTTACTCCACAGCAGGTGGCCTGCGGCCCTGTCCTCTCTTTGTTCTGACACTGCCCAGTGCTGTGTTCACTTCCGCTTGTGAGGGGACATTCCTTATCTAACTCTGTTTCTGGTGGTCAGACTACCACTGCTTCACTTTGACACAATCCTGGTCCATCTCTGTAAAAGCAACTTTTATTTGCCAGATGTAATTATTGCCCCAGAGGCTTACTGCACAATAAGCTCACCCTTTTTAGCTCTCTGAACTCTGGCTGGCTGGTTCAACTCTGCTGTTCTGGTTTAAGCACCTCTCAAAGCTCACTGATTCTATCTGGCTCCTCTTGACTTCTGACTGAATCGTTCTGCTTAGCCTCAAACTAGCTCTGCTGACCTGCCAAACTCACAAACTCAACTGCCAGGAACTGCCGAACAAACTCAACTCCACTGCACTGATTCTCACTGACTTCCAACCGACTGCAGTGGGCTCAGCTGTCCCCCTCACTGTGTCTAACCTCTCTTTCCTGTGCTGTCCTCCTGAGAATCTCCTGAGGGTCTCCTGTCTCTCACTCATTCTGTCAAATCTTTCTCTGATTTATCCCTTTGTCAACCCTTCAATTAGACATCACCAACATGGCTGCTTCCAGCTGGGTGTGGTGGCACATGCCTTTAATCCTGGTACTCAGATAGCCAAAGGCAATTGTATCTCTGTGAGTTCGAGGCCAACCTGGTCTACAACCTAAGTCCAGGACAGCCAGGGCTACAGAGAGAAACTCTGTTTCCAAAAAAGCCAAACCAATCAGCCAAAAAATTTGGCTGCTTTTTTTCTACAAACCAATCTTACCTACATTGTTTGGGATTAAAGGTGTGTACTGTGTCTGCGTTCCAGCCAGAGGGATTAAAGGTGTGTGGCATGTCTGCATTCCAGTTGGATCACATAGACCTAGCTCTTTGGATGTGATCCATTGCCAGAGCAGCTATCTTGATGGATTAATATTCCTCTATATATCTTGCTTATGTCTGTCATGTCCTTTCTCTGCAAAGATGTCTGCCCCATTCCCTTTATCCTCTCTGAGAGGCTCATAGCATGCCATGTAGTCTCAATGATGGTGGATTGTCCCACCCCAAGGGACACAGTGTCCTCATCAGCAAGTCCTGCCATGAAAGCCTAGGCAGAGAAAATGAGGGGGACATAGCCCTGCATCTCCTTTGCAGTCCAAGAAAAACCATGGACTCAGAAGTATATACTCTGGCAAGCCATTCTGCCACCACTTCAATCAAGAGTATTATTGTTGCTGTATTTGTATTTGTTAGAGGTGGGGAATCATGAACGTACAGTGTGCCTGCCCTTCAGGAAGATACGTCCTTATCACTGTGATAAAATTGTGTTTCATCAACTCTGAGGGGCAAACAGTTATAAGATGCATTTTTATTCTACATACCAAGAAACAGCCTCAAGTAGAACAAAAGCAAAATTCTTCCTGGAATTCTTATTCTGCATTTGTTGAAGCCATTTCTTTCTCTCTCCATATATATATGTAGTTTTATTTTTTAAAGCATGCACCATTCCTTTCAGAACCATCCCCCTCCATGCAATATTGCTTTTTACTGTGCAGAATTCCTTTCAAACTTAGTTATTACTAGTATGTGTGTCATATGTGTGGGAGGATGGGTGTGTGAGTGTCATGGTATGTGTGTGGAGGTCAGAGGACAGTTTATGGAGTCAATTTTCTTGTTCTGTCTTACTGTGCCGGGCTGAACTCCGGACTCCAGGCTTGCATGGCAAAGGCTTTGCTGACGAACTGTCTTTCTGGCCCTACAGTGCAGCATTTCTTAAAGAATGTTTTCAAGTCACCTACACCAGTTGCTAACTTTCCTCACCTTCTAGTAATATCTTATCAATATTGTACCAGATAGAGTAAGAGCACAAGCAGCATGGCTCATTACATCTGTGTGGGGATCCTTTTGCCTTAGTTGTTTTGCTGGTGAAGAAATCTGCTTCATATTCTCAGTAACAAAGTGTTCAGTGCCTCATATGCTTCTGGGTATTTTTTTTTCAGTTCCCATGAAGCTTTGGCTGGAAGTAGAACTGGAGCTAATTCTGTATAGTGATATTTCCTCCATTACTTTTCAGCTTCTACCATGGTGCTCAGAGTCTCCATATTCCTATTATAGCAGTATAGCTGCTGCTTGTTCTAAGGATGAGTCCTGTTATAATTAAAAACCTCAATATACCAGGCAGTTCTGGTTAAGCCCCAAGCACGGAACTTGATTTGAAGCGGCTGTAGGAACAGCTGTACATGTATTCGTATGGACAACTGTCCCAGTAAAGCAAAGGTTTTTCTCAGGTAGCCCTGGTAGAGTCTCACTTCCTTCTGAAGCTTCAGAAGCCAGACTTTCATCATCTACATTGATGTCAGCATTCTTATCTTCCCACAACAGCACATTAAACCCAACTCTGAGCATTCCATGGCATTCCCAGCCCAGAGTTCCAAAGTCCTTCCACAGGCCTTAAAACATGGTCAGGTCTGTGTGGCAATACAGCGACAGCCAGCTCTCCTGTGTCAATTTCTGTCTTAGTTAGGTTTCTATTGCTGTGGTGAAACACCATGACCAAAAGCAACTTGGGGAGGGAGGGGCTTGTTTAATCTTACAGCTTGTAGCCCATTACCCAGGGAAGCCCGGGCAGAGACTCAAAGAGAGACAGAGGAAGAAGCCACAGAGGAATATTGCTTATTGGTTTGCTCCTCCCTCAGCTTTCTCACTCTGCCAGCCCAGGGCGGCTCCTCCCACATTAATCATCAACAATCAAGAACATGCCCCAAGGCCAGTCTGGGAGGGACATTTTCTCAACTGAGGATCCCTCTTCTCAAATGGCTCTCCTTGTGTCAAGTTGCTGTAAAACTAGATAGCACACTGTCCCACCCCATTCCATTCCGTCCTGTGACAAAAGAAGCTCAAGTTATGGCTACTGACTGTTTTTTTTTAGCTTCAAAACAGTAAGCTCTGAAAACATTTTGACTTTGCAAGTTATGAGATAAAGGTTTGTGCTCAGCATGGAAAGGAAGCACGGTTCTTAGTACATAGTTGGGCTTTATTCTTGTCTTTTTTTAATTGTCTAGCCTTCTGTCATTCTAAAGCAGTTTGGTAATGCATACAAATGACCCCAAAATGTTTCCATTATTCCACTTATCCCATTTTCTACTCAGATGAGTGCTACAGATTTATCAAGAAACTAATCACCAGTTCAGGGGCTCTGATTCAGGAAGCTGTTTCCTTCTCTTCTTCTCCTCCTTTTCTTCCTCCTTTCACCTTTCTCCTCCTCCTCTTCCTTCCCCTCCCCTTCCCCCTTTCTCCCCTTCTCCTGCCCCTCCCCCTTTGGGTCTCTAGCCTAAGGTGGCCTGGTCTGATACTCCCTGTGTAGCAGAAAGTAGCTTTGAACTTCCGATCCCCCTGTTAAGATTACACTACACACTCTACACCTAATTTGTGCCACGCTGGGGATCAAACCCAGGGCTTCTTGAATGGAATGCAAGTACCCTGCCGACTTACAATTCCAGCCCTATTTTTTTGTTTTCTGATTTTTCTTTGGAGACAAAGTCAACTTGACACAGAAACATGTCTCTCTTAAACCATAACCTTTCTCTTCTTATTTATCCCCCAATTCTCATGTTATATATAGCAACATAAAACACTTCAAACTTTTAAAAGCCCCACAGTCCTTTTCAAAGTCTCAAACTCACAGTCCTCCTGCCTCAGCCTTCCAAGTGCTGTGGTTCAATAGTATTACCTGTGGCAGATGCCAAAGGATGGAGTAAGCTTGCTTTGGAGGATCTGGGCAGTCAGGACAACTGAGAGTTGTAGCGTCCTGCCCTTGCCTCTTTAGCCCTGGAAGGTGTTTCCTGTAGTTGTGCATGGGCTTCAGGGCTGCCAGTGACTCTGCTTTCAGCTTTCATGAAGCTTCTCTGTCACTGTGCGCATGACGTCACCATCACAGCATAGAAGTGACTTCAAGAGTTGATGGCTTTGTGTCCCCAGCTGCTTGCTTCTGAACTCTGCTCCTTTCTAAGGACAGCCTTATTTTACAGCATACGTTTTGTTGAGAAATTCAGGAACCAGATTTTAAACCCACACATGAATCTGTGTTGAGTCTCATCTAGGCACAGCCATCTTCTTTCTTTAAGCCTTAGTTTTCTGTGTACCTCCAAATAAGATGTATTTGCTGGGAGCATTATCACACTCTCAGCTATGAGGAAGAAGTTGATATTTTCACCTAGATATGACCTTGAATAAAACTGTGGCCAGCAGTGAGGCAGCTTTGAGGGTTTCAGCTCCACCACACTTTTTTTATGACCTTGAAATTCATTCCACACCCTGTCTCCACCTCCCTGGGTCTGGGATTACAGGAATGCATCACCACGCCAGGCCACCCAGCCTTGTAAAGAGAAAACTTGAAGCAGTTGTCATGGATAATGTTATGCCGTCCTCAATCTGAAAAAGAGTTACTGTTTTCATCAGAGAGGCTTTCTGATATCCAATCTCCTTGTCTCCTTTTAGGGGAGATGGAACATGGCATAATTCAGCTGTTAATGCTGAAATCCTTCAGGTCTTGTCCAAGTGCATTGTCTGAGTCTGACCACAGTGACTCTCGGAGGCTTTGGGTCCTTATTGAGCCTCACTGTGACCCCCGTGGCATTCTTCCAACGCCTTAACAACGCAGCTACTAAACACATACCCCACCTTGTATATTTTTAGCCCCCACAATACTCCAGTGCTAGAGCACCCCATAATGCTTCCACTCGTCTTGACAATTATTTATGGGTTAATTGGACTGAAGGGTAAATGGGAACACTTTCTTAGAGCAATCAGAACAGGTTGGGCGAAGGGTGAACATGACCCCCTACCTTGGTGCCCACACCCCTTCACATCCACCTTTGCATCCCTATCACCTCTACGAGCTACAGCATCTCACAGACGAGCTGGTTTACCGTCTGAAAGCCATAGGACCAGAGCTGAAGGAGAGTAACATCTATACATTCTTGTCTTTATGCAAAACATTATGAAGTTTCTGAATCCTGCTAGTTGACCTGTGCAGTCGAGAAACCTGTTTTTAACTCCCCTCCTATGCTGTTAAATTCATAAGTTCTCTTTAGACCACACAGGCAGTCCTCAGCTGCCACGAAGGTTACAGCCCAACAAATGATTTCATTCTCACGAATGTACTACTGACTTAGGGAATATTTAACCTTGACAGTGTGCCTAAATTATTGTATGACTACATTAAGGCACTGTTGAAATCTCTGTAGATGGCTGAAAATGTCAGAGAACAAATGCATTTGGATAGGATCAAAAACTAGATTTGTCTTCCATCCACCCACCCACCCACCCATCCATTCAGAGGTGTACTAAAAGTTGATCTTTAAAAAAAAAATAACAGGGAGCTTTGAATGAGAGGTGTGAACGTAAGAAGTCGTTGAAGTTCTGTGTTCTTTCAATGTATTTTAATTTTGATCTAAGAAACCCAGTCCTTTATTATGATGTGGAATTTCAGTTCAAACTCTTCCTTTGTTTTCTTTGCTATGGGAGAACTCATATCTGTTCACTTAAATCTACCCAGTGGTAAGTAATATTGGGATATTAAGGAGAGACAGAGACTGATAGACAGACAGACACGCAGACAGGCACACACACACACACACACACACACACACGCACACACGCACACACAGAGCAAGAGCGAGAGAGCGAGTGAGAGCACAGCTTCTGAAGATGACCTTTCACAAGGCAGTGAGGATAGAGGGTTTGTTTACATCTTTCTAGTGTGCCTGGAAAGACTTCCTGTGAGATGAGGGTGCATAGAGTGAGTCAAAGGGGGAGGGAAGAAGGGCAGGCTTGAGCCTGACCCCTTGGAAGGGATCACACACTGAGAAGGGGTAGGAAAGCTGCACAGGTGCCATGTGTGTGATTGGCACAATGTGTCATGGTTGTAGAGTCTGCAGAACCAGGGAACTCAACAGTGGGATCAGCTGTACTTTCTAGAATGAAACATAGAAGACCCATTTTAACTAAGGTTAGAAAGGCTTCCCCACACATTTTCTAGTGTTTTCTTCAAACCCAGTGTTTTTTTTTTTTTAAAGCAAAATTCAAGTCCTAGCATCTTGGTTTCAGAATACCAGCTAGGCATGTTTTTCCATTCTTTCTTCAGCCTGCCTGTCCTCCAACCCTGTGTTTGGTGTTTGGTGGCAGGGATTCATGCATGTGGTAGCCTTGAATAAGACAGACTGGCTGTGGGAAAACATTTTCTTGTAGGCTATTCTCTTTCTGTCTCTCTCACTCTCTCCTTCTCTCTCCAAAGTCCTAGACTATAAACTGGAATGGCCTGGAGCTCATGGCAATCCTCCTGCCTCAGTGTCCTGAGTGCTGGACAGGTATGCATGGGTCATTTTCTTCTGCTCTGATGTGTTTCTTGGCATGGATGGTGTGGAGGAGAGGGGTTCAGCAACATTTATGTTCTTTTGGAGAAGGTGAACCTGGCTTTTAGTTGTGAATATACACTGGATCCTGTCTATAGCCAACTGTGGCCAAAGGTTACAGGTTTCAGGATGTGAACTTCATTATCTGTAGCTAGAATTCAGACATAGCATCAAGCCTTCTTGGATGTGCAGACAAATACAACACTTCAGGCCTGGTAGTCCTCACAGAGCTGGTTCTTGGACAACTTTATGGGATAGGACTAACCAATCAGCCGTGGCTGTCTAACAAAGGCTTGTCATAGGAGAAAATGAATTTAGATTCGCTTGAGACATGATAAATTTGGTCTTACATATAGGAGCTAACTGATTAATGTAACAGCATATGAGAAAGATAAGCACTTGCTCACTAGGGCCAGGAAAGGTGCTGAGTTATGGGTGTTAGCATAGGCACTGTCTCAGAGAGGGATAAGGAGCTAGCCAAGCTTGAATAAGACAGAGTACACACCCTTTGTGAAGGTCAGTACCTGGAAGTGCATTAGGAAAACAAACAAGCCAAAAACAATAAAAAATTCAAAGGTATTGGAAGTGATTACAGCTTAATTATTAAGCATCATTGGTACATGCTCCTTCCACACACACACAGATCACATCCTGTAGAAGTTAAATTCTCTTGGCAGCCCTGAAATAGCTTTCACTTGGACTGCACGTCTTGGTTCATCAACAGAGCCAGAAATTGTTAAAGCCACCCACAGCATGGTTGTAGAGGTTTTGGCCAGCGTCGGGACCCACTGGGGATGCGCCAGTGCCCCCCACCCCCACACTCAGTATGCATATGGAAGCCCTCCTTTGCTTTCAGCTCAGCGTGCTGTGGGTGAGGAGGGGCTGGAGCCTGAGCTGGCTGGAGGTGCAGGGGTGCATATCAATCACTCTGCTGGCCAGAGGCACACACACACTGTCCCTTTATCCAGTCACCACACCGATGGCCTTATTTATTTCAAGGAGAACTGACATTTGTGAGCTAGTTAACCCATGGTCTCCTAGGCCGTTTTTCTCATAAGAACGACGTTTATAAGGCTGATTTATATGCCTGTGTTCTGACCTTCCAACCACATCTTTGCTAATCAGCAGACATGCATAGGACTTCTGTCCTGAGTCCAGGAGGAATCCTCAACTCTGGAGACTCTTGGAGATTCTTTGGATGACGCCACCATGCAGAACACCTGGGACCTCCCTCCGTGCTGTAGGGCATTAGCCATGAAAGTGTTTCTTTGCACACAATTTGACTTTATTATTATTTTTTTTTTGGCAAGGTCTTACTATATAGACCATACCGGCCTGTAACTTGTTATATAGACCAGGCTGATGTTGAGCTCACGGAGACCTGCCTGCCTCTGCCTTACAAGTGGTGGGAGTAAAGGCATTGTCATCAAGCTCAGCCTAAATTTCGCATTTGATGCTACAAATTAATATATAGAAGAATCCCCAGCATAGACTGATATCCCTGCCCTCCTCCACAGCACTGGGACTGTGACCAGGGCTGGCCTTTGCTAGGCAGTCACTCTAGCGCTGTGCCACACCCACCCGAGAGGGCCGAGCGAGTGACGCTTTCACACAGATCGCAGCATCTCAGATCTCCTCCATATCAGATATTTACATTACAATTCGTACCAGTAGCAAAATTAGTTATGAAGTAGCAATGGGGCAGTTTTATGTTTGGGAAGGTTGGGAACTGCTGTCCCCAAGCAGTTTTTTCCGTTGAACTGTTCAGCTCATTTTTCCCAGCCAGCCATCCTACTGTCTGTCCTTAAGGTATTTTAGTCTCACTGTTTTTGTATACACTGACCTCCCCACCCTGGGGCTCTTGGTTATGATGGAAGCAAAGCCTTTTCTGTCTGTTATGACCAGCTCTCTCTGTGAACAGAGCAGAAGTGGCCATGCCTCAGCTGCTCTTCCTGTTCCTTGCCTCTCCTGGGCTCACATACCAGGTTGCCCATGGGTATCCTATGATGCTGCTTTTTATCTGTTCCTTTCAGGGACTTTGTAGTCCTGCTGTGGTCAGTGCTGACTCTTCTCAGTGTCTTTCCTTCAACATGCGTGTCCCTCATGAGTTTACCCCCAAGTTCCCCGTGAAAGAATCTGCCTGTGAGTTACTGGCCTTTGCACAATATCACTGTGGCCGTTTCAAGTTCAGGCAGTGTGACTTCACTGTGTGGAAGCTGACGTATGCTTGTGCCCTCCGCAGAACCAGCATAACCACAGCATTGTTGTGTTCTGCCTTGCCCCAGCCCACTCACCAGCTATTGAGGAGACCACGGCAATGCTGCCATTGCTCTGCTTCAGCATGGGCAAGGCGGCGGTGCTCAGGACCACGTAGCTGAGGAAGTTGACCTCCATGGTTTTCATCACAGTGTGGACATCCCCGTGAAAGGGAGCCATAGGTGTTTTGGTGATGTGGTTGACAATGAGCATGTCCAGTCCACCTGTGGGGAGAAGGATGGGCTGAGGAGGACCACTGGGCTGAGGAGGTCCTGCCCCTTCCCTCCCGAGAGCTCTAAACCCAGAGAGGGAAAGTGAGACTGGGCTTACCCAGGAGCTTTCCTGCTTTGACAACAAATTGCTCTGCGAATGCCATGTCTTCCATAGTTCCAGCGATGTAGTGAGCAGAGGCTGCTCCAAGTTCAAGGCATCGAGAGACAACCTGCAGAGACATAGTGGAAATGGTGGCCGTCTCCGCTGTGTGCTTTCTGTAGTGTTTGGAGTAACTGGGGCTTAAATGAGAGTTGTTCATAGAGCTGTTTAGACAAAAAAAAACTGTGTGTGTGGGGGGAGGCGCTTAAATAGTCTTAAATTATGCCAGCTGGTGGTGGTGGCACACACCTTTGATCCTGGCACTCTGAGTCTTAGGCCAGCCTGGTCTACTGAGTAAATTCCAGGACAGCCAAGGCTACACAGAGAAACCCTGTCTCAAAAAACCAAGAAAAAATATATTCTTGGATGACCATTGTCCTCTGACCTATCTTAAATGGATAAATCATCACTGGGTTGGAGTTTAAGGCCATGACTCATCTCTGCAGGCTTTATGAACAGAAGTTTCCAAATGCATTATGGGTGTGGGTACAGGTTTCTGTGGGGTAGATCTGGGCTTGTGAGTGTTGGTGTGACCTAGAACTTTCAAAGTTTGTGAGTCTATGGGGCATGGCAACATAAATGCATGAGCAGGTACAGGAATCCCAGTCCCTGAGTACTTGAATCTGAACAAGCCCATGGGTAGTGTATGTGAACAGGCACAACTATGAACATGTAAAACCAAAGAACTCTATGCCTGACAGCATGCAAGTGTGTGTGTGTGTGCCTAAAAGCAACAGTTTTATATTCCTGTGGATATTTGTACCTGTTTATGAGAGTGCAGGCCGTGGGAAGCTGTTAGCCAGGCACAGCAAGGCCACTTCTCTGTGGGCCCAGCACACTCACCTTCTGAAGACCCTCCTCCGACCTCGCAGTCAGCACCACGTGGGCCCCCATTTTTGACAGGTGATATGCCATTTCTCTTCCGATCCCTTTGCTGGCCCCAGTGACAATCACTTTCTTGCCTTGAAGCATTTCTGGGGAACCACAAAAACTGTGAGTGCCCCGAAGCCTTGGTTCACTTTCCACACTTAAAGGTTGTGAGTCTAGATCGCTCTGCCTCGTGCTGCAAGCCACTGAAGCAACATTAGCAGTTATTCAACAGGCTCTCAAGCGTGGGGCTGGTGTGACTGTGTAGAGCCGAGCCTTCCTGCCATTATTCCTAAAAACTTCCACGTGTAGCGATCATGGAGTCAAGGCCAGAGAGGTCAGAGTTTGGCTAAACTGCCTAGGCTTGACATTTGGCATTATCTAGTTTTGCTAAACTGAAAGGGGATTTTTAAAAGTGCCGTAACATGTGTTCAGAGATGTCAGCCTCTCTGCTTAGTCATCAGCTTTGTGGCCCTTTTACTGCTGTATTCCGTCTTCCCAGCCACTAGTCTCTCCACGGCACACAGCGAGCTGGCTGAGTGAGTATCTGACCTTCACTTCTGTGGATCTGAAATTGCTTTCTCTGCTGGATATAAAGCAAAGGATGGCCTACTTGGCTATATGGCTTACCTCTCCAAGTGCCCCACCCCCCCACCCCACCCCCGCCTGGCTGGAGGCTACAGGGTTATAGACCCACATTAGGGTCCCTTCTTCCTCAGTTACTTGGAGATCAAGAATGCAGCTAGATCCTTAGGAACATTCCAGTATCCCTGGGTTGTAAGCCTGTTCTTCCAAAGGAGATCCATTGGTACTCACCCGGTCTGAACTCTTCATCTCTAGAATAGTAGTAGCCCAAGAAGAGCACCAGGATGGGGAGGAGGTATATTTTCATAAATGCCATCAAACAGGGACCTGGCCCAGCGAGCCTGTAGGACACCAGGGAAAACCTGCAGAGCACTCTACAACCTCCCAGGCAGGCAGCAGCCTCTGAATTGTGACATCAGGGACGGAGGAGGCTGGAGTAGTCTCAGGCTGCACTAGCCAGTTTCCCTGTTAGAGCAGCGATTGGCTTTGGGTAAGATCCCATTCGTCCCTGGCAGCCTGCGTGGTGGATTTCATAATGGACAATGTTTAACTCCATTTCGTTGAGTAAGAGGCGACTTCCAGATGGCCAGGCTCATGACTGTGCAGGGCTGGGTGACTGAACATCTCCTACTGTGACATCCTTTGACACACGGCATCAATGGCCTTGAAAGAGTGGCTTGTCAGAGAGAGAGAGAGAGAGAGAGAGAGAGAGAGAGAGAGAGAGAGAGAGAGAGAGAGAGAGAGAGGAGAGAATACACCTAAGAGCTCCAAAGAATGTGGGGCTTTTGGGGAAATGTGAGTAATACCAAATAGAGCCAAACTCAAGCCAAATCTCACCCTCAGCACCACCCCCCAGTCGGAAGCAATTAAAAATTACAGCACAAACAGCAAAATAAGCTCTCGAAAAAATGTGCATGTCTTAGGAGGAAAGAAGAAAAGAAAAGTAAAGCAAACAAGCCATATAAGCCCCACACTCAAGTTCAATGAAAAAGTAATACAACATCAAAGAGAAGTTTGTAACCCAGCCAGACCCAGATGGCGGGAAAGCCAGGCTCAGTTCAAGACCCCCAGACAAGCGCAATGGAACCCTTATTACTTTAACAGAGAATAAAGAGGAGACAGTGGCTGCCAAAACAGGAAGAAAGGCAGCAGGTTGCTAAAGTGGGTTATGTAAATGCTGCGGAGGAGCAAGGAGCGCCAGAGGATGCTGGGAAAAGGAGGTCAGACCCGAAGAAGATCTAGAGAACCAGACTGCTCTCTCATGAGCCGCTGTGCCGACCTCTTTTTACCTCTGCTTTGAGACTGGGTCTCAGCAAGTTGCCAGGCTGACCTTGAACTTGCACTGTAGCCTCAGACTTGCGATCCTCCTGCCTCAGCCTTCCAAATAGCAGGGATTTCAGGCCAATTGCCATAAGGTCCTATGGGACCCAGCCTGCTTAAAGCAAAACTAGCATAGAACATCCAGGTAACAATGATCCAATAGAAGGAAAAAGAGACACCCCATGAATTAAGAATTTATTATGATAAGACAGAAACAACCACATTTATATATAGCAAGGTTTTATTAAAGAATACTCCTCAAAGATTAAGTTTTTAACTTAAAAGCAATCATCCAAATTGTAAAAACCACCCCAAGATGAGGCAAATCCTGGACTCTGAAAGCTACAAAGAGTCCAAGAGTGTCAAGAGTGACTATCTGTGCTCTGAGGAGAGATGGAGGTTATGGATGGGAAAGGCCAGAATTATTCAGCATTCGGAGAAACCAGATTATGACCCTAAAACAGTATCTGGAAATATCCAGCGATTTTTCACTTCAGAGCAAGGGAAAATAACTTAAGACCCAGAGGAGATGAAACAATTTGTCAACAAAGACCACAGCTGTGCGGGCTGCCTCCAGAAGGCAGTAATAGCTTGAGTACAGTGGAGGGACAGAGCCGAGGGCGAAGATGCAGAACTAGGAAGGCTGAGATGTAAATGGGACCTGCCAGCAAGGCCAGGCGGGAGAGAGCTCTCAGAGAAGCCTTTGTGCTGCTAGGACACAGGGCAGGACTAGGTTTTCTCCCCTAGGGGGAGCAAATGATTCTTCCTTCTCAACCTCAAAGGAGTAACAGAGAAGTCATTGACTTTGATGCAGGAAATTAGGGGATATTTAAAAAAAATGTTCTTACTAGTGAAATTATAGAGGACAAGAAAGAGTTGTTTTAAAATATGATGCTGATACAAAAGAAAGATAGGGTGAAGAAATCAGAAAAATAAGAAAGAAGAGAAAAAAGGAATGATAAAGAGAAAGGGAGAGGGAAATAGAGAAAGGGAGGGAGGGCCAGAGAGAGGGCTGTGGTTTCACATGGAAAACAGAAACTTAAAGCACAGCTGGCTGTGGCTGTGGCTGTGGCGGGCTGGATGACAGGCTGGGGGCGGCAGAAGTCAAAATTTGCAGCAGGGCTTGCTGGCCAGTGGCTCAAGTCAGAGAGAGTCCACACTGTCTCTCAGGAGACACGTTAACCCCGAAACCACCGTCAGCTCCTCAGAGACCCTCGTAGCTATCATGCTGTCAGCACAGCAAAAGAGCCAGTGCCCCAAGTTTCAGGACCTAGAATGAAGAGTTGTCATATAAAATGCACTAAATAGAAAGGACGTGTAACCGTGGGGACCCGTCAGCCTTTAGCAGGTCTCAAACACTTGAACCTCAGACTTTATCCCTTTGAAGATTATCAGGGAAACTTCTTGTTTTCTTGTTGTCTTGCTATACAACCCAGGGTGATGTGAATTTGTAAGTCTTCAGCTTCAGCTTCCTAAGTGCTGGGGTTACAGCTGTACACCATCACACCCAGTGCCAAAAAACTGTCTGTGTGTGTGAGTGTGTGTACTTGGAACGCAGGTGTGTATGGAGGCTGGGGGTCCTTTCTCAGGAGCTGTCCACTTTGCTTTCTGAGACAGGGTCTTGCTCCAAACCTGGAGATTACCAGTTTGTCTCAGCAGAGAGCCCCAGCAATCCTCCTGCCTCTGATTCCCCAGCTCTGGGATTACAAGCACAGGCCACCAGACCACGATTTTTATGTGGGTTCTGGGAATCAAACTTGGGTTCCCACCACGCATGGCAAACACTTTCCCGGCTGAGCTACCTCACCAGTTCCCAGTGTCAAAGAACTTTCACATGTGTTTTCCCAATTGATATTGATGCAGAGGTTTAGTACAGTGTTGTTTAAATTAAAAAATAACAGGGCTCGATTCCATGCACAGGGCATAAGGTTGCACAGCTTGCAGCCTCTGGAAAAGTGAAATGTCTCAGCTGTGTAACAGGCCCCAGACCCTAGCACAACTGACCCCATGATGAAAGTACCATTCAAGCTGTGAAACTCCTCATGTAGACAGCACCACCTGCAAAAATGAAAACAAAGACCTAATTTATCAAAGTCCATAGTTGTGGGAAAGTCCCTAAATGTTCTAGCCTTGCTTTGGGGCTTCTATCGTTTTGCTTCCAGCTGACTGTGCTTGTTAACGGAAGTACGTCTACCCAGAACATGGTTTTTGTGTTTAAAAGCTCACCCTGAGAAGGGCTCAGTCTACAACACCCAGTGTAGACTATTGGCTCAGACCCATGCCCGAGCAGTCTTCTCTAGTGAATACCCCACAACATTTCTGGAGGTCCATGGAGATTGCCAGAGACTGGACCTTGAGATATCAGGGTTCTTGGAGTCCCCCCCAGAGCAAGCAAGCACCCCTTCCTCGGGGCTGCACAACCTGAGGTGTTCCAGGTACAGGACTAAGACCAGCTGCTGCCCGCTTCAGAGCGGTCTGGCCCCTCCACCCCAACAGGAACAAAGCAGCGAGCCTCCTGGTCACCCACAGAGGTGAGTCTGGCTAGGACGCCTGCTGCTGGACACACACGAATGTCTGGGCTTGGTCGCTGAGCAAATGTCCGGGACCCATGTGAGACTTCAGTGGAGCCCTTCTGTGTGCTCAGGTGTGCGAAGGGCCACCCTGGTTGTCTCTACTGTGTGTATCTCTGGGTTTTTGCCAGCTTTGTTTCCTTGTATTGACCAGTGGCTTTCTCTGGTGGAGAGCCACTCTGGCTTAAAACTTGACCCTCTGGGATCCAAATCCTTTTAGCCCTGCCAGGTTGCCCAGAGAAATTCCCTCCCCCCAAACTTCCAACTGTCCCCCCCTCTCCCAGTACTTGCTTTTTTCTTTCTTTACTACTGCTCATGGGCTGCACGGGTCCCTGTGCAGAGTCAGGGAGGGGCCAGTGTCCTCATCCAGGCCCCCTGCTATCTAAGCAGGATGCACACAGGGAGGGGGAAATAGTTCCCTGAGGTGGCCGTTCCCTCTCCAACCCCAGTGCTCTAAGCAGCCCCAGAGTGGGTGGGGGAGTGCTGCTCTTTCCTCTTTCACGATTGATGTGTTCAAGCCAACAATCCATGTAATTGGAAAACTCAAACCCCACCATTAACACATGGACAGTTGTTATCTATGTTAGTACCAGGCATGTCCATTGCATGAGCTGTAGAGAAAGAGGGCTCCTTACTGCTGGGGGAAAGAACACTAAAGACAAAGAGGGAATTCTGGACCCTCCTGAGGCCATCTTCTTGGTTTCCCAATGAACTGCTGTCCTCCCATTAACTGACAAAACTCACTGTGACTAGGGCAGCCCACATTAACGTTAGAGGATTTACAAGGGGCTTAAACCTGTCTAATACCCCCGAGCCGGTCTCACCTCTTCATTTTATGTAATCTGGGACCCAAGCCCAGAGAAGGGTGCTGCTTCCATCAACCCTGTCAAGACAATCCTCATAGGCTTGCTAGAGGCTAGCCGGAAGCCTAATAACCCTGTCTGGAGGCTCGGCTCCTAAGTGATCTCAGATCCTGTCAAGTGACAGTCAACACTAACTGTCATATATTGTCACTCCTAATGTCTCCAAAGAAAACACAGGACACCCAACTAAATCTAGGTTTCAGATAATCATTGACTAATGCTCAGGTATGTCCCTTTCAATAGGTGAGGTGGCCAGGCTCAGTGGCTAAAGGCACCTGCTACAAAGCTGGGCAAGTCAAGTTTGAGCCTTGGAGACCAGATGGAAAAGGAGAGAAATGAGCCAATGGTTCTCCAACCTCCATCCACATGGTTTGGCAGGAACATATTTCGCACATACACATATAAATACAACAGTAAATGTAACAACTTTTAAAGGCTGAGATGACAGATGATGGATATATAGATACGAGGTGATGACAGATAATAGATGGATAGACAGATGATAGAAATGGTAGCTGGATAACAGATAGTTGATGGAAAAACATATAATTGATACACAATGAATAGGTAATAGGTGGTAGACAGAGAGAATTACTGTTCTCTGCTCTCTGACTACTCAGCTGCCTTCAGCACCTGCTGCCATGACTTACCACCATGACCATGTCCTGGAGCTGGGAACTACGTAAACCATCCCTCTTCTGTCAGGTGTTTTATTACGGCAGCAGGCAAGTCACAGTTCTGCCAACACTGAGAACTTCTGCCTCAGATGTAGACAGAACCCACCGTGGGCCGTGGTCACTAAGAGCGTCTCAGCTGCCGTCCCCACAGTGGAACCCAACAGCGCAGTCTCTGTCTTATCTAGGGTTTCCATTGCTGTGAAGAGACACCATGGCCGCAGCAGCTCTTACAAAGGAAAACATTTAATTGGGGCTGCCCTAGGATCTCAGAGGTTTATCCCAAAATCATCATGGCAGGGTGCAGGCAGACCCAGTGCTGGAGGAGGAGCTGAGAGTTTTACATCTTGATGGGCAGGCAACAGAAGGAGACTGTGTATCACATTGGGCATAGCTGGAGCATAGACCTCAAAGCCTGCCCCCACAGTGACACACTTTCTCCAACAAGACCACACCTTCTAATAGTGCCACTCCCTATGGCCAAGCGCTCACACACATGACTCTGTGGGGCCATTCCTAGTCAAACCACGGCAGTCACAGATAGAGCCTCAGTAGGAAAGGGACTAGGCAATTGTCCATGGAGGCTGAGGGGAAGAGTTACCTGCTGAATTTATTAAGGTATTTACCAGGTGTGGCATTTGTGTGGAGGAATGTGGGCTTTAGGACTTTGGGTTAGGAAAGCAGTGGAATGCTCTAAGCATTGGCTTACTGCACCATCCTAGTAGCAACATGAAGACAGAGGTGCTGAGGGTGATCTGATCTGTGGGCCCAGCTCAAGAGGTCTAGGAGGAGAAGAATATTATCATGTGGCCTATACATTGTCCTTGTGATATTTTGGTGAAGAATATGGCTGCTTTCTGTCTAAAAAAATCTGCCTGAGGCTCAATTGAAGAGTAATAGATTAACGCTTTGACAGAGGACATCCCCAAACAATATAGCGCTGACTGTCTTGTGTGGCTATTAGCGGCCAGTCTTATGCAGACTTATAGGGAAAATGCATTTGAAAAAAATGGGCCGTGTTCCAGCCCCAGCAAGCAGCAGACCTTGGCAGCTTTGGCCACATGGTTCTAGCTTTAGAGTCAAGGACAGAAGAAAGGGGTTATGGAATCTCCCTCCACAACTAAGGAAAGCTGCTGAGGCCAGTCGTGTGTCAGGTCCAGAGAGGCCATTGTCTGAAGCTGTGAAGGTGAAGCCTGGATTGGAGACCCCAAGATGTTGGAGATTCCAGAGCTGTGGGCTACCTGCCAAGGAAAGATGCTAACAGGGAGAGGAAACAGCCAAGAGAGAGGTGTGTGGCAGCCAAGAAAACTGGAAGGAGTTGGAGATCTGAAGAGCGCTTTGACATCAGACATGGAGTATGCACCGCTGGGTTTTGGTCCTGCTTCAGACGATTATCTCCTCACTATGTTCCTCCTCTCCCTTTTCCAACAGTAGTGTATATTCTGTGTCCTTGTATGTTGGAAGTATATGATCTGCTTTTCGTTTTGATTTTACAGGGGATTATAGTTAAGAGGATGCCACGAAATATGAGACTTTGAACTGTGGTTTGTCTGTTTTTAACGCTGTGGAGGATGGGATAGATTATGGAGAATTTTGAAGTTGGACTGAGGACATTTTGCATTATGATATGGCTAGGATGCCATTGGGGCCAAGGAGTGGAATGTGGGGGTTTGAATGAAAATGGCCGTCATAGGCCCACTGGGAGGCGCTGTTAGGAGGTATGGCCTTGTTGGAGTAGGTGTGGCTTTGTTGGAGGAAATGTGTCACTGCAGGGTAGGCTTTGAGGTTTCAGAAGCTCAAGCCATACACAGTGGCTCACTCTTTCTTCCTGCTGCCTATTGACCCCTGATGTAGAAGTCTCAGCCCTGTCTCATGTCCACCTGAGCGCCATCATGCTTCCTGCCATGATGATAATGGATGGCACCTCTGAACTATGTGCCAGTCCCAGTTAAATGCTTTCCTCTAAGAGTTGCCATGGCCATGGCATTTCTTTACCACAATAAACCCTAACTTAGCACCATGGGTCAAGTGCGGTGAATAGAAAGACCAGGCATTACAAGACAACGCAGAAGCCAACGGTAAATGTGCACTGTGGGAAGTCTACAGCAAGGTGGGCTGCCAAGAGGGCAGCAGGTCATCCAGGCGTGGGATGAGCACGCAGGAAAAGCTTCGAAACAACCCGTCCTGGTCTGCACTGAAGTGTGTACAGGCCAAGGACGAACAGTGAACATAAACACTGAGATCGCTTCCAGGAACATGTGGGACATGTGATGGAAGCTTCAGGAGAAAACAGAGGGAGGTGTGAACGAGAACAGCATGTGTGGGGAGCTGCAAATAGCACTGTATGTTGGAGCATTAAAATTTGCACAGTGGTTCCAAGATGAGAAGCTGGACTGAGAAAGAAAGCAGCGGCCACCACTAGAGTGGAGAGTTCTGGCCATTTCTTTCAAGTAACGCAGATTTGAACGCAGTGCCTCTCTCTCCCCACCCCAGGCTGCTGCTGCTCCCCTGTTCCTTGTAACCTCTCATTGCCTGAGTAGGGAAGCTTGGGAAAGCCCACCTCTTCAGGCTCATCCAGCCCTTCCCTACCCTCTGGAATTTCACTTTGTGCCATCCCTGCATGGCACTGTTCCTGGGGTGTGCAGCTGTGTCCAACCTCACCATCACATCCTCAGAACCCACCAAGTTCTTCTGCCACACCTCCCTCTGCTTCCTGACTCTTGGTAACCCTTGCTCTCTCTCTCCTTCCTCCCCTCGCCTTCTATTGGCCTGGGTCAGTCCTTTAGAAAGCCTCATGAACACCTCAAATTCAACAGGCTGAAACTGACCTGTTTTTAATTTTTACATGTTATTTATTATTTAGTGTGTATGCGTTTGCATGTATGTGTTATGTGTGTGTGTGTGTGTGTATAACATAGTACATGTGTGAAGGTCAGAGGACAACTTGTGGGAGTCAGTTCTCTACCATGGGTCTTGGGGATTGAACTCAGGTTGTCAAGCTTGGCGGCAAATGCCTTTACCCACTGAGCCCTCTTAATGGCCCAAACTACTTTTTAGCAATTCTACTGTTGACGTACAATATTTACCAGAAAACCACCTCATTTTATATGTGTGATAGGATGATTTTTAATAATTTTCAGAGAGAGGGAGCTGCCACTGCAACCCAACCTTAGGCCATTTTTATTACCCAATAGACCCTTTCCTGCCATTCCCCATCAATTGATAGCCTGTAGCCTTTCTGTGCCTTCCTCTTCATTGCGCCGTACTTCTTCCTGCCAACACTGCCTTCTAAGCATCTCTAGAACCATCTTCCAATGCTGCTTCACAGTGATTAAGGCTACTGCTGTTTCTGCTTGAGCAACCCACCCCCTTCTGACACATCACCATTTCTAAATTCAGACTATTTTTCCTCTTTACAAAACGATTGCAAAATACTTGGTATTTTGGTATTTGCTCAAGAATGAAAACATATTTATGAACTCTAAGAATACAAAGAAATCCTGTGGGTATCAGTTTGCAAATGGGCATTACCAGTTCCCCAACGCCCCACCCAGGTCAGGCTGTGACCATCAATGTGTTTCTCAGCGTGGAAGAATCCAGTGGTTCCTCATGGTTCTTGAGATAAAAATCCAGAAAGTTCACACCCTCTTCCCAGGACTTTCTTCTCTACTTGACTCAGTCTTGTCCTTCAGACACTACCCTTCAAAGTCCTATGGGGCGGCCTCCTTCACTGTCCCTGGGACCAGACAAGGTGTACCCACAGCTGGCCACTTCTCTTCCCAGCCAACTCCCCGTTCATTCCTAACTCTCCTCCATATTGACAGCTGAATTTCTGGGAGGGCCGAAGGCCAGTGACCAGCGCCCAGCCACCTTCCCCAGCACTGCAGTGCCCATCCTGCCCAGCACTGCAGTGCCCAGCCCAGCCTGCCCAGCACTGCAGTGCCCAGCCCAGCCTGCCCAGCACTGCAGTGCCCATCCTGCCCAGTGTTAGTGCCCAGCCATCTTCTCCAGGGCTGTAGTGCCTATCCCATCCTGCCCAGCACTTCGGTGCCCAGCCCAGCCTGCCCAGCACTGCACCTCCAATGTAAGCACCTCACTTAGGCTCATCAAGTGTCCAGCGAACATCTGTCGCATACTGATGTGTGACATGGATCAGATGCAGGTATCTGGTAGATATTTTTAGTTCAGTAAAGGTCCAGGCTACAAATATGGATTTGGAAAAATTAAACCAGTTTAAATTTATAATTTATAAATTTAAATTTAGAGGCATACTTAAGACTGACAGGAAGAAAGCAGAGGCTGGAGGATTTATACTCCGAGTCATGGAGGAAAGCTAGTGAAGGACAAAAGGTGAAAGCCAATAGCAGGAGGACTCGAGGGACATAGAAACCAAAAGTGACAAATCTCCAGGGTCACAGGGGTTAGGCAGAGGGGAACAGGACAAGAACACAGTGGTCATGGCCCATGGGAGTCACATCTGTGAGGGGGACTGTGAAGTCACTAAAGTAGGAATCCTGAGCTGAAGGGTGAAGGCGTGTGAGGAAACATGATATTGTGTGAATTTGTATGTCAGCCTTGTACTTGTATATGCATGTATGTGTGTGACTGGATGACTGTTTGGGTATTGTTTATACAGAAACATGTTTTTGTTTATGTGTGAGAACGTGTTTGTGCATGTGCTGTATGTATGTGTTAGTGTGTTTATGCATGAGCATGTGCTTGTATGTGTATTGTATATGTGAACATGCTGTGTGTGAGCATGTGTTTGTGGGTTGTGTATTTGTATGTATGTGTTTGTCTGTGTGTTGTATATCTATATGTATTGTGTATGTATGTATATATGTGTATGCTATATGTGAACATGTGTTTGTGTTTTGTATATAATGTATTGTATATGTGTGTATGCATATGTATTATGTGTGCTGTGTATATGTGTATATTGTGTATGTGT
>CM053759.1:1778780-1794410 GCA_028658305.1 Pachyuromys duprasi | reverse complement strand
ACACACACACACACACACACACACACACACACACACAGTCAAGTGGATGCAGCTGTGTCCGCTTATGCGCACCTTCTCTCTTCTCAGCCACTCACCCATCTCTGCTTTCATTCTGGTTTTGTCCTTGTGACTCTGAGATGTAATTTGAGATCAGGTGTTAGGGTGGCTCTGCATTGCTCTTTCTGTCTAGGTTTGCTTTGCCTCTCTTGGAGTCTTTTGTGGTTCTGTATGAATTCAAGTTTTAGGATTTTTTCTGCTTCTGTGAAGAATGTTTTTGGGATTTTGATAGTGATTGCATTGAACCTGATTTCTTTTGATAAGAGCCATTTCACGCTATCGAGTCTGCCAGCCCATTTTTAGGTCTTTCTCAAATCTTTCTTCAGTGTTCTAAAGTCCTCAGCTCGTTGGGTGGGTTTGTTCTTGGGTGTTTTATGTTTGGAACTACTGTGGGTAGTATTTTGTTTTTCCTGATTTTTTTTCTTAGCAAGTACATTATTAGTATATTGAAAATGGTTGTTTTTTGAAGGTTGATTTTGAACCCTAAAGGTTTTAACAGACTTCCGGCAGGAGAGGGCGCCCCAGGGCTAGAAGAAGAGAAAGACTGCAGCAATTTAAAGCCAGGGACACAGGGACTCAATCTCTGGCAATGTTTCTAAAATCCAGAGACCCACAGGTTAAGTCAGGACAAAAGAGGGCGAAAGACAAGGAGGAGAAAGACTCACAGTGACACACGCTCAGAAACAGCCAGCACTCCTGCTCCTCCCTGCGCCTGCTCTCTCTCTCACACACACTACCCCATACTACCCCACCTCACCCCACCCCAATCCACCCCCCTCACCCCACCCCATACCGTCCTATCCACACCTGGTCCTGGAAGGTGGAGGACAGATTCTCAGACCCCAGCAAGCCTGATGAATGATGCATGTCAAGGGTGGGATCCAGGAATGCACATTTTCCAAAGTTCCTGAAAAAGCGTCGCGCCTGTTTGGTCCAGCAGGCTCTTGGACCTTCTGCAAAGCCCATTTGTGCACACTTCTTTGCAAAATCCAGCCTTTTCAAGATCCTGCTGGTTCACTTGGCAAGAACCCTGCCCCCACCCCCTCCTCAGTATATTCGACCTCTCAGTCTCTCATCATTCTCCTCCGATTCCTCCATCCCCAGGTGAGCCTTCAGCAAGGTTCCTGCCAGGCCGCTTCCATTGGAGCCATCTCTTCCCTTAGCCTGAGGTTTCCTCTTAGTAATTTTCCACCTACCAATTGCCATCCTGCAGTTTGGCTGAAAACCCTCACTTGTCTGGTCTGAATTTGGAACAGAGCCCGGTTCTGTGCCAAGACCTTCCTTCCCAGGTGGCAACAGCCCTGCATTGGGTCTAACCCCTTCAACCAGGCTCTAGCTCTATCCAGCTATTATCCCGTGATATTATCCAAAGGGGCTCAACGAACCTGTTCAACAAACTGACGTCTGCAATAACTAGTTAGGCAGTGCCTTAGTTATACAGCTAGTTTGAGGCTTAATTTAGGGATCCTGGGTACCAGCATGTGGCCTACAGCACAGGGTTAAGCCACTTTGAAATTTGATCCTTGATGCTGGGAGATGGTCCAGCTGATAAAGTTGGTGACTGTGCCTGTGTGTGAGCATGAGCAACAGAGCTCAATCCCCAGTGCCCACATGACAAGCTGGTATGCTGGTGGGTGCCTGCAATCCCAGCTCGTTATGTGGGGGTGCATGCAGGCAGATCCCGGGGACTTCCTGGCCACCAGCCTTGACTAACCATCAAGCCCAGGGCTCAGTGAGAGGTGGTATCTCCAACAAGAGGATAGCTCCTGAGAAACCACACCAGAGACTGACCTCTGACCTCTACAGAAATGTACACACAGAAGATCCACACCCACGTTAACATGCAAGCACGAATGTTTGTATACATACGCTAAATAAATTTATACACCTGTCAACATAATGAATTGGAATGTTTAAAGGGTCTCACGGTTTCTGAAGGCTCTAGAAGCCTCCAGGCCATAGTACAACCCACAGGCAATAGCTTTAAAACTTATCACAGCCCCTGTTGAGCTAGGATGGTTCAATTTTATATTAGTTAAACAATATTTTCCTAATCATTTTTGACACATTTAGAAGTTATTTACTGATCTCCCATAAGGAACGCCTGGACTTTTTTTTTTTTAAACAACACATTTGTTCGATGCCTTCTAGGCCCCAATACTGAAGCATCACAGTTTTTATGGGACTGTCAATCAGCATTCCTGTCAGCAGAGCATTCAAGGCGATGTCAGCCCTGGGCTTGCATTTCCTTTCCGTGTCCTTTGCCTTTCCTTAGGAGTTAACAAACATTTCCACTGTTAATTCTCTGCTTTCTCAGCTGCTTCCCCATACCCTCTGATAAGAAATCCAAGCAAAGCAAGCTGGTCACACCTGCTGGGTCTTAAGCCCAGTTTTCTTCTCTTCCAGCCTGGACAGAGCTTTGGTGATGTGAGGACCTTCCTTTGCAGTCACCCGGGGACCCTGCTTTTTATCTCTTTTGGTGTACCTCTCTGGGAATGCCAAAGGAGATTTTTAAGTAAAAAGGAGTCTGACTGGGGAAACAGTAGTTTACGTTTTAACATTGCTGTGTGGCAAGAATCCATCTGCCCTCGGACAATGCAGCCTTTCCCATCAGCTGGTCGCTTGTGATAACTTCCCTTCACTGTACGCAGCTGATGTTACTTCCTCCCAACTGTAGGGCCCTGCCGTCTGTTCAGGTGTGTAGCTCATGTGCCAACACCGAGCAGTCAAAACGCTATTTGGGTCCCAGGCGTTGGCTCATGGGCTTTATCTCTCTCTAGAACTTCTCAGTTCCTTTCATTTTGGGGCTGTAACATTTCCAGTTTTCTATTTGTTGGGGGTTTGATTTCTGTTTTGTAGGGTGCGTTGAGTACCCTCTGGGCTGCTCAAATGGACTCTCAAGTCTTTTGCCTCAGAAACTTTGCAGAAAGTATTTCCGGGTTGGTGGATTCTCTTTATACCCCAATCCCTGGCTCTTATTACAAGATTGCCAATAAAAGATGCTAGGATGATTTTTTATATTCATCTTTCCTCCCCTCTTTTCTCTCCTTCTGGGAGAATTCCATAATTTTATTTTCAGGGGCATCATCATAATTGTGTGCACATAATGTAGGTGGGTGTATATACATGTGGATAGCTGGGTGTATATTCATGTGGCTGTATGAACACATGTATGGCTAGGTGTGTATATGTGTGGCTGGACATATATACATGTATGGCTGGGTGCACATGCGCAGGCATGTGGAGGTCAGGGGCCTCCTCTGTTCAGTGGCTCCTCTGTTGCTCTCCACCTTAGCGTTTGCACTGAGGAAATTGTGAACTGGGAGCTTGTGACTCAGCTGGGCTGGCTGGCCCGAGTGCTCCTGGGGCCTGCCTCCCTTTGCCTTTTCAGCATGAGATCGGGGTCCACAACTCACAAGCTCTTAGTGTGCTGGGACCTGCCCTCCGGTTTGCACTCGTAAGCAGGTGCTCTCCCAGGCCATCTCCCCAAGTCCCATTGTAATTTAAAATCTTTCCAGTTGCAGCTTTTCTTCAAGGAGCTTTTTTGTGTTCTGAGTACTTTAAAATGTCCTTTTGGTACTCCCGTGTGAATGCTCTGTCCCCTAATGTCAGAGAACACTGCTGCTCCTGGGCTGGCCTCTGTGAGGTCTGCTGTGTCTGCTGTGTCTGAGCTTTCACCCTGCCTTGGCGGTTTCACGGTCACCCGTGCGTGTTTGCTGCCCAGACTGTGGGAGAGTATGGGTGCCTGGCAGCTCCGCAGGAAGACCCCGGTCGCCAGTTCTTTCCCTTTCCCTGGGTTCTTCCTGAGGCGACGGCCTTTCTCCATTGTGTACTGCGGGGTAGGCTGAGCGGGTAGAGGTGCAGAGGCAGGTTGCTCCGTGCCCGGGGCAGAGCTGGGAGAGGGCCTCACCTTCCATGCAGGTTTGTCTAATCCTGCCGTTTCTAGCTCTGGTTGGTGTTTTAGAGTGTGCTATTCCTGTGAGTGTGTCACAGGGGCGGGGGCAGGGCCTCCCCACTTCTCTCCTGAGGCTTCAGATCACCTGGTGTCCAGGGCTCAGGCCATCTTTGGAAGTGGTGCTGACATTTCTCCGTTGCTGTTACTAAGTCCCACGTCTCCTCTCTTTGCCCTTGTGGTCCAGCAGGAGCATTCTTCCCCTGTGACCAGAACGACTTGTAAGGGGGTAGAAATGTTTATTTGAGATGCTGTGTTTAACTCTGACTGATCTTTTCTGAATGTTCCATCAGGCTCAGAGAGAGCAGTCTATGAACTTGGGAGGGAGGGTTTGCTACAGCGCTGTTGATGGAGGAAACGGCCTGTATTTCCAGTCCAGGCTGATCTGCAATTTGCTGTGTAGCCAAGGATGACTTTGAACTTCTGATCCTCCTGCCTCCACTGCCCCCGTGCTATAATTGCACACACATCACTATGCCCCTTTATGCTGTGATGGGGAACCAAACCCAGGGCTTGGCGCATTTCAGGCAAACAGTCTGTCAACTGTGCCCCATCCCCTAGGCTTCATCCTTTTTTTTTTTCCAGTGAAATTTCTGGGTGCTAGGATCTTCCTGAAACTATGATGTGTGGTGTCTGCTTCAAAGTACATTATAGTCAAGTGTCATGGAAGTGTGTGAGAAGTCTTCACAGGGGTGGGACCACAGCCTGTAGTGGCCCTCACAGAGGACACAGTGGCTCAGGTCAGCCCAGGGTGGCAGGGGGACTTCTGGGAGATGCTTCCATAGATTTGAAGGATAAGTGTGAGTTCTGGATGTGCAACTGGGGGGATGGCATTCTAGGAAGAGAGGGATGTGGGTGCCAAGCAGGAGTCTAGAGAGAGCTTATCACTATAGGGGCAGCATGTAGATCAGGACTCATTAACACCAGATCCAGAAACAACTCAAAATATTACCAAACAAGGGCAATTCTCAGATTGCAGACAGAGGAAATATGAACCGCTGGCTCAGTGACAAGAATGGGACTGTTCTACTTCCCATAAGCCCCTTCTGTCTGCTTCTCTCCTCTAGTTTCCAAACAGTTAAGAAACAGGCCCTGGAAGAGCTCACACTAGCAAAATGTTCTATTCCTGCCAGCCAAGGATTGTTTACATGTTGTAACTGGGTCTCTTAGCCCACCAGTAGATGGATGCCGTGTTTGTGAGCCCTGGGGACAGCCAGCATCTTTGTGTGAGTTTGGGTGGCTGGTCCTCAGGAGAGGCGAGGTCTGCTCACCCCTCTGTAAAGGCACAGAGCCTCCAGGAAGGCACAGCCCTGTCGTGGTTCCCATTGCTCATTTGGCAACAGGAAAAATTAAGTTAGATTACCTTGGAGGCTTGTTCCCAGACAGAAATTGGATGCAGGTAGTTTCAGCTTTCCCCAAATGAGCATTAAGAAAGAGGCAAGACTTTTTGTTTGATTTTTTTATATCCTGCTAAACTCTTGACAAGCAAGCAGAAGAGAGAGTGTTCCATGCCCCCCCTCCACTGTTTATAGCCTTGGAATTACAAATCCCAGAGAGAAATACGTCACTGAAGACACATACAGCATAGATATCCCACACACATACTACACATATATGACACACATATCTCCACCATACACATTAACATGTAACACATATACCACATACTACATACAGCATACACACGTTATAAAGATTCTGTTACACTCTTGAAAAAGTTGGTGGAACAGCACTCTTAAGAAGCCAACTGCTGTGGAAACAAAGATGCCCTGTTTAGATATTTCCTGTCACTTAGCTATTTTGACCCCCCCCCCATTGATTAGAGCAGGAACTGAACCCCTTCGGGCTGGCTGGCAAGTGATGGCCAGTGAGTTGGGGTCACTGTGAGGAGAGAAGGGTGTTTCTTTCCCATTAGGGTTTCTTTAACTTCCTGATGTGAGGGAAGCATCTGAGATGCTCTCTGAACTGGCTGTGTGAAGCCTGAGGTCGGCGTCCTGAGTAGATGCCAGACTGGGATTTCAGGAGCTGCGATCCCTCAGGGAGAGCTTCGAGAGGCCTCCCATGGCGATGGAACCCCACTTCTTATGGCACTGATCTCAGACCACTGACATGAGGCCCAGTTGACTGGCTGCAGGTGGCGGCATCTGCAGCCCTTTCGACAGGTCTCCAGAGGAGATGCGACTCGGTGCTGGTGTCTGTCATCAGTTTATGAGTGCCCTGCTTGCTGTGCATGACTCCAGAAGAACACGCGAATGATTTGGCTCCCCAGCCTTAGCAACTTCTTCTTTTTAATTGTTAATTACAGTTTATTCACTTTGTATCCCAGCTGTAGCCCCTTCCCTCATCCCCTTCCAATCCTGACCTCCCTCTTCTCCTCCCATGGCCCTCCCCAAGTCCACTGATAGGGGAGGACCTCCTCCCCTTCCATCTGACCCTATCAGGACCTGAGATTATCAGGTTGATCAGGACTGTCTTTCATAGTCTTCCTCTGTGGCCTGGTAAGGCTGTACCCCCCTAGGGGGAGGTGATCAAAGAGCCAGCCACTGAATTCATGTCAGAGATGGTCCCTGTTCCCCTTACTATGGAACCCACTTGGACACTGAGCTGCCATGGGCTACATCTGTGCAGGGCTCTAGGTTATCTCCATGAATGGTCCTTAGTTGGAGTATCAGTTTCAGAAAAAACCCCTGGGCCCAGATATTTTGGTTCTGTTGCTCTCCTTGTGGAGCACCTGTCCTCTCTAGGTCTTACTAACTCCCCCTTCTTTCATAAGATTCCCTGCACTCTGCCCAAAGTTTGGCTATGAGTCTCAGCATCTGCTTTGATATCCTGCTGGGTAGAGTCTTTCAGAGGCCCTTTGTGATAGGCTCCTGTCCTGTTCCCTGTTTTCTCCCTCCTCCAGTGTCTGTCCCATTTGCCTTTCTAAATGAGGATTGAGCATCTTACCCAGCATGCTTAGCTTCTTTAGGTGTACAGATTTTAGTATGTTTATCCTATGTTATATGTCTAATATCCACTTATAAGTGTGTCTTTATGTGTGTCTTTCTGCTTCTGGGATACCTCACTCAGGATGATCTTTTTATTCCTGCTAACGGTTTACTGCCAGATGATCAGCTGCTCCTGGGGCCAGCACCAGAACCTTGTTTCGTCTGCATTTTACCTCATCCCCCCACACACCAAAGCTCCCTCAGCAATTTTACAGCTTCTTTGACTAGCAATGGAAATTGACATAGAAGTTGGTTTCTTTTCAGACCTGCTGTTTCAATAGATGCACTATTTCAATGGAGGCATGACTGTGTGTGTGTGTGTGTGTGTTTGAGGCCCTACTGTATGTGAAACTCTGAATGGTGATAGTGTCGCACAAAAATTCCATAAATTCCATACAGTCTTACAATACAATTCCATACAGTCTTATCGCGAGGCTTCAGGTAAAGGCAGCTCCTTATTGGCTGCCTATTTCCTGTTGCTCCTCTCCTCTCTCTTCCTCTGTGGGTTCCCCCTCTTTGGGGAGGGGCACGATTTCCTGCTCACAAGCTGGTTGGTTTCTGGAAGGGGTCAAAAGACCTGATTCAAGCCTGGAACCAGCCGGTGTGCCCCTGGCACAATGTGTGTGAAGCCAAACCCAGGAAGGGGCCCTTCCCGGGGACCCCGCCTGCAGCAGGGAGCCACATGCAATGGGAGCCAATCCAGTCCCAGGATCAGGCTTCCCAGAGGACGGGGACCGGCAGCATCCCAGCATCCCTGGCATGGGTGCGCATGTGGCTCTGGCTGCCCTGGACACTCTCCCATGGCCTGGTCAGCTGTGAGCTCAGCAGGAGCAGAGTGCAGAGCCACGCCTTGACCTTGCCTCAGTGCAAATTTCAGAAACAAGAGCTGGCTGTGGGCAGATTTCTTTTCCTCACAGGAGACGCTCTAGTGACCAGTGCTCTCCAGAGGCCGTGTGCCTACCCGCAGTATAGGTGAGCTTCAAACTGTCAAGATTCCGCAGGAGCTGCGGGGAGAGTGGGTGAGAAGGTGGAGGAGCAGGGGCTCCTTTAGCAGAGACACTTGACCCCAGTCTAGTTCACCCCAATGCTGGAGTAGAAGATGGAGGAGCGTGTACACCCACAACCACACATGTGCACACACGTGCACACACACACACACATACAGATTGACATACTTGCACACACAAAGACACACACACACACACACACACACACAATCACTTTCCTTCTACTTATCTAGTCACATATTCAGCAGATCTTGAAGAGTGTCTGTTTGGTCCCGGCACTAAGCCATGCTGTGGTCTGCACACAGCCACATCTTGTGCGCAGTTGATCAGCGTGGCGGCACACTGGATGCTGACATGTGGGTCCTGACTTCCCTGGGTGATGGTGTTTCCTGTGGGCAAGAGTTCTGCGTGGCTTGGAGCCGCCTGCCTTCTCTTTCTTGGCAACATGGACACTGGCGTTTTCAGTATCCAGTCCTGAGAGCCTGGGGCCTTTGTCCCGATTACTTGTTTTCTCAGAGAACTCTGAATCCTAATGAGTTTTACCTTGTTTTCTAAAGCATGCTGAAAACTCTGACCACACGTTGGATACTTTCCCTCAGGTCCACCTCTCGATATCTTTATTGAATTCCCTTATTTATGATTGAGTCAATGAGAGAACAGGCTCTGGAGAGAAGCCCTCCCTTCCTTCAGTTGTTGACTCTACTCCAGTATAGTTCTGGGAAGTTTCATAAGGCCTGTTTTCATTCTTTAAAAATTTTTTAAAAATTTATTTTATGTCGATCGGTGTTTTGTCTGCATGTGTATCTGTGGGTGTCAGATCTTGGAGTTATAGACAGTTGTGAGTTGCCATGTGATTGCTGGGAATTGAACCTGGGTCCTCTGGAAGAGCAGTCAGTGCTCTTAACTGATGAGCCATCTCTCCAGCCCTCCCCCATTTTCACTCTTATTTAATTAATTATTCTCAATATTTGTTTCTGGAGGGCCTCTTCCTACCTCAAGTCAAGGTGGCAAGTGGACACATGGCTGGGGCCTCTTGGGGCTGGCGGTGAAAGCGCATGCTCCTTCAGGTCAGCGCAACCAGATTTCGACCTGTGATTTGAAGGGTCGAACATGTTCAATCCACCACTCTCATCCCTCCAGGCTGGGACTGTGCTCAGGGCCTTGTATAGGTTTCGCACTAGCTGTTGTGCCTTCGTGTCTGTTATGATCTAGGGATCATATTGCACATGTGGCTGGGCACTGGCTGGAACGTGGTTCTGTTGCACACAGTCAGATGAATGGTGTTCTCAACAGGACAGCACACTCCTGCCTGTCCTCCAGAGGACTGGGAAACGCCTGTGACTATAGCCCTCCCAATGTTTGCATTTTGTGTCCTGAGGCCTGCTCTCTGGTTTAATAATCTGGCTCATCCAGGGACGTCTCTGGAGAAATGGGTGACTTGCATGGAGGGTCCGGAAAAGCCATGTGAAAGAAACACAGAGGAGGTGAACTTCTGTGGTAAAAGACCTCAACCCACAGTGTGCACTTACCTCTCCTCAGGCCAACTAAACAAACTGTGAGCCGGGCATGGAGTTGCACACCCATAATCCCAGTACACAGTGGGGACTGCAGGGTCAGGAAGCTCACATAGCAAAACATTGTCTCTAAACCACCAAAAGGGACTAATGATCGATTCTGAAGATTAGTCTCCTCATGGTTCTGAAGTTCCACTTTCCTTTCTGTTTTCTTTCTTTCTTTCTTTCTTTCTTTCTTTCTTTCTTTCTTTCTTTCTTTCTTTCTTTCTTTCTTTCTTTTTCTTTGACATGGGGTCCCATATAGCTCAGGCTGGCTTTAGACTCACTAAGTAATAGATACTGGCCTTGAACTCTTGGCCTACCTGCTTCCACTTCAAATCACCATGTCACCATGCCCCCTGCCCCCAGCTCTTCTTAAATGTATAATTACTGATTTTTGAACAGATCAAAAATTCTATAGCAGCAGTTCTCAACCTTCCTACTGCTGCAACCCTTTAATACAGTTCCTCATGTTGTGGTGATCTGACTGTAAAATTCTTTCATTTCGGGGCGTGGTGGTACATGCCTTTAATCCCAGCATTTGGGAGGCAGAGGCAGGCAGATAACTTTGAGTTCGAGGCCAGCCTAGTCTACAAAGCAAGGCTGGACCAGCAAAGAATATTGCTACTTTGTAACTGTAATTTTGCTGCTATTGTGAACTATTTATGTAAATATCTGATATGCAACACCCCAAAGGGGGTGTGACCCACAGGTTGAGGACTTTTGTTTTTTAAACTAGGTCAAAATTTTTTACTCTACCAAAGTGAGGGCCAGAAACAGGATGCATGTAGCTTTCCACAGGAGGCAAGATGGATACCTGAAGAAACCGGGTCTGGCTGGAGACACGGATCGTGTGTGTGTGTGTGTGTGTGTGTGTGTGTGTGTATGTGTGTGTGTGTGTGTGTGAGTGTCTGTGTTTCAGCTCCCATTTCTGAGCAAAATGTAGAAAAGGACCCTGAAACGCAGATGAACACGGCCTTCCACTCGTGGATGAAGCAGCTCCCCGTGTCAGCATGACCGACAGCCTGGCCCCGCTGTCAGGCAGAGGACCAGTGTGGATCAGATTGGGGATTTATTTGTCTCTGTCTCCATCCGTTCTTATCAAACACTTTTACATACCAGATTTAACACAGCCAAAAATAGATCACAATCACATAAAACAAGACTTAGTAGTTGAGACAAAAAGCAAAGTAAGCAGCAGGAAAATGGGCAGTTGGATGGCAAGAGCATTTGCCAAGTGACATACTTCCAGCTAGGTGTGGGGATACACAGGTTCCATCCTCATGCTTGAAAGGGCTGAGGCATCAACCTGGCAAGATAACGAATTTAATTACTCTCTGCTGCTGTGAGAGGCATGACCAAGTCGGTGTATGGAAGGAAGGGCACACGTAGGCTCAGGGTTCCAAAGAGTCCATGATGATGACAAACAGCAGGCCTGGGGGCAGGAACAGAGGCCGAGAGCAAGCACCTTCAAACACAAGCCCAAAGCAGAGAGAGCAAACTGGAGTAGGGAGGCTTTGTACACTCAGAGGCCACCTCCGGTGACATACTTGCTCCAGCAAGGCTGTGCCTCCTACGAATCCCCAAACAGCACCTCTGACTGGGGACCAGAGGTTCAGAGACCTGAGCCTATGGAGGACATTTCTAATTTAAACTACCTCAGGCCACTTTGAGGGACTGTCTCAAACAAGCAGTGTGCCTCGAAAGCAAAAGGTCAAGCAGACTACATATGCCCAGATGTATGTTGAATTAGCTAATTTAGATCCCACCCAAAGTGTCAAATGCTTTTGTGCAGAGCTCTCTGTCCAGCTGCTCAGTTAGGTACTTCCTAAAAACTGCCTAAGGAGCTTACATGAAGGTGCAATTATCAGAAAGCACACCCCAAAACTGACTAATTAGGCCAGAATACTCATTGAGATTTTATAGTCCAGATGTAGATATGAAGACAGATGGAATTTAGGAGCAATCTGGAACCCAGATAAAATGCCAGGTGGTCCAGGGTCCTCTGAAACCCTCAGGAATTGTCCCGGAATTCGAAGCCACCGTGTAGTGTTTGAAAGGGGAGTCACTCGCTATTTGCAGTGAGGGTGAGCAGTGTGCAGCAGACTGCAGACTCTAACCCAGAGCACTCTGGGCACTCGTGAGCCTTTCCGGGCACAAGCAGGTCTGCTGGCGTGTTGATTGCTTGTTTCGCTGCTAAAACCAAATACTTGACAGAAGCAAGAGAAGGAAGAGGTTGCTCTCCTCACAGTGGGAGAGCTCAGCCCTCAGAGCAGGGGCAGTGGTCCAGTGGGTGCCAGCGCTGTGTGGCTTGCTCCTCCCTGTTACACAGTCCCCGGTCCCAACCCAGCTCATAACCCGGTCTCCGCACAGACAAGCTCCAGCGACTACACAGCTGACCTGCTGGACTTGAGTCCTTCACTGACTCTTCTGCTCCATTCAGCTTCAGTGTGCTTCAGAGCCTGCTCCAGGCTGGCGAGCCATCATTATTTATCATCATCATCATCATCATTATTTATTATCATCAGTCAGGGGTAGGGTTAGGGTTCTGTCACCAAGAGAACCAGCAAGCTCTCCTTCTGTCACCAATCCTGGTTTGGTACTAACACTGCCAAATAGAACAGACCAGGAATAGTTTAAACTCTTTGTGGGGTTTAAGAGACTTGTTCTTGACCATAACCAAACGTCTCATGAGAGGATCACAAAATTTGATTCTGATGTGATGAGGATACCCCTCCCTTATTTCCCTCTGTGGCTGGGCACAAATGTGCTTCCCCTCCCAGTACAGTCCAGACACTAACTTAGACATCCTTGAAAAAGGCATGATTTCCCTGACTTGATGACTTCGGTGAAAACTGAAGAAGACACAGCCATTGCCCTCAGGCAGATCAGACTTTGAGGGGTATGATGGTTCAATGAAAGAGCTGAGATGGAAGTCTGCCAGCATGGGCCAGCCCTAGACTTAGATTCCACAACTGTAAGCTTCTGGAAGGTGTGAAGATTCCGCTTAGATGGGCAGGGCAGTGCTAAGGAGTCTGCAAGAGATGCTACAGTGTAACCTAGAGTGGATAAGCTTGGACACTTGTGTCTTCATACATAGGCAAACTCTGAATATAAATACAACCTTCACACACACACACAAACAGCCTCACAGTTTGATACAGAGTATACTGATGGGCAGAAAAATTGAAATCCTTGGAGCACTGAGGATTATCTTCCTCGGAGATGCAGAGAATGTGGTTATGAGGAAAGAAATATAAACAAAAGCACAGAGAGTAGAAAAGGAACACAGGGAACGAAGGCAGACAGGAGGTGCACAGAAGCAGGTCGCAGAGACACTAGGGACTCCTGCGGGAGAGCAGTGTGGAGGGCAGCAAGGTGAGCAGCCTGACAGGGGCCAGGCTGCAAGGTGAGCGGCCTGACAGGGGCCAGGCTGCAAGGTGAGCGGCCTGACAGGGGCCAGGCTGTGAAGCGATGGATGTAGGAGATGAGTAGAACAAGGTGTGGAATGGGCAGAGGAGTAGCCTAAAGGGCCGGCCTGGCTGAGCTCCTGGGAGCTTTTGGACTCTGCTTTAACACAAGGTCAAGTGTCTGGATTTGGAAACAGGAAGAACAGTGGTGTCACTGACATGCCTTTCCTTTGAGGCTTCAAGCATGTTCTTTTCATTGGTTAATCAGGTCACATTGCCTCAGCTCTTTTCTTGGGGGTTGGGAAAGAGAGATTGAGGGAGCTGACGGTTGGTCAGAGCCAGAAGCGCTGGGGAGACCTACAGGGAGATGTCTGAGTACATGGGTAAGCTGGGAGTGTGGAGGGTCAGGCTAGCATGGCCACACCTGGCTAGAGAGAAGCATGGAAGACCCTGGGGGAGGGGCACCAGGCTGTGTTCTTGGCTCTGCTGGGGCTGTAGGGGCGACCTTTGGGGAGTCCCATTGTGTTACTAAATTAGCTGTTGGCACCCCATCAGCTCCAGGGAGAGAACTTAGGTCTGTGTCAATGGCCTCTTCTCTCCTAAGCTCTAACTTCTACCCAACAGCCAGTTTCTTCCTCTTCCTTCTCTCTTTTCTGCACTCTCCCTCTTTTCTCTCACTCTCTTTTCTTCCAACTTCTCCCCCTTCTCCTGTCTCCTCCCCCATCCTCTCTAATAGTTAAGCAGAGAAATAAGCTGCAGGAATCTCCAGCTCACAGAGGTAAAAGGCAAATCACTTTTTCTCTGCCCTAGAAATTCAGTCTCTCTCTCTCTCTCTTTCGGTCAGAAATTGATTTATCTTGTGATCCAAAAATGCTAACACATGTTAGGTGTTAGGACTGTTAGGACTGTTGACAGTTTCACTCTTCTGTGTCTAGACTTGTGCCAGGCACATTCAAGGCCCAGGTGTGAAGAGGGCTAGCCACAGTTCTAGGTGAGAGGGCCACCATGCCTTACAGGAATTAAACAATGAGGTAGAGTATAAAAATGTTTTTATTTCAAAATGCAAAACGGTAGTCCTTGTAATAATAATAATAACAATAAAAATAACAGTATAAAAAGCACGGCTCCTTTCCTAATGCTGAGTGACAGCTTCTTGATCGCTCCCACAGCCTTGGACAAATCACAGTACGTGCTGCATGGCAGCAAAAGTCAATCCCAGACCCCTTGGGTGGTCTGTGCAGGTTCAGTTCTGGGTTCGGTGGTGGCTCTGAACAGCGCGGGCTCTGCTCCCACCCGCGGGGTCATGATTTGTGTCTCTGTGCGTGCCCCCTCCTCTGCTGCTCTCCCGCCTTAGGAGGCATGCTGCCGGAGGGACAGGGCCCGGCCGCTCGGGGCCGCCTCCAGTGCCTTGCCTTTGCCCAGCAGGGCCTGCCTGCGGAGAGCCTGCAGCTCGCGGGCTTCCCGCAGCTCCGCCACGGCGGCCTCCCGCTCCCGCAGCCGGCTGGCGGCCGTGAAAGGGCTGCACACCGTCTCCACCAGGCCGATCACCACGCCGAAGAGCGCCAGCACGCTGCCCAGCACGTACAGCTTCACCAGCTTCCCTCGGGGTTTCTGCGCCATCATCTCCCTGGCCAGCGGGATCAGCTCCTGCACGCTTTCCATCTGAGCTCCGGACTGCGGGTGGCGGGGCCTGCGGAAGAAGCGGAGGAGGGGAGGGGGATGAGCCCTCGGGACGGGGGACAGCAGCAGAGCCGGGGGTCCTGATAGGAGAGGCGGAGCCCGGGAGAAGGCGGCTGCTGAGGGGTCCCACCGTCTCCTGCCTTTCCCCTGGAGGCTTACCTAGGGTGCAGAGGGAGCAGCACTTGCTGGTGGAGGGCAGGCGTCTTCGCGGGCCTCGGTGTCCTTTCCCTTAGCTGAGCTCTTTGGAGTGGACAATCCGCAGCTGTGGCTCCCAGCGAACAGAGCCCTTATATCTTTTGCCCGGGATCCGCCTCCTGGCTCACTGACCTGGGCTGCAACGCCAGGAAAAGAAGCAGGGGGAGGAGGAAGAACGGGAGGGGCGCCCTCGGGGGGGGGCGGCTGGGAGATGAGCAGAAGCAGTGCACGCCCCTGTGTGCACCCTGAGACCCTGGGCCGCCGGTGCTGCCAAAGCTCAGAGCCCCCGCACCACTTCAGTGTGCAGCCAAAGAGGAGGAACCCCGCCAGGAGACAGGCATGCTTCCCTGCCAGGACAGTTTTCTCCTCCTGTCTGCAGGTGCCTGAGTCCCCCTGTAGTCCAGCAGGAGCCTGAGAAAGCCCCTAATGAGGGAATCTGGGGTTCTACGTAGTTGAGAGTTTTCATTTTCATTCAGAAAGTCACCTCACCTGTCCCAGAGAGTGTGGGTGGGAGGGAAGGCAAAGGAGAGACCCCTGCAGTGTGCAGGCAAACCAAAACCAAAACCACCACATCTTCAGGGAGTAGAATGTTCTTGTTCTTCCTGGGGTTGCTTTCTTGGCTGGTAGGTTTTACTAAGACATGGGAACATTACTGGTCATCTCATAGAAGCTGTTCTGTGAGGGTTCCTTCTAATGCATAGAGGTCTGAGAGAGAGAGAGAGAGAGAGAGAGAGAGAGAGAGAGAGAGAGAGAGAGAGAGAGAGAGAGAGAGAGAGAGAGAGAGAGAGA
>CM053759.1:1690469-1778680 GCA_028658305.1 Pachyuromys duprasi | reverse complement strand
GATTGAATGTGATCCCCCAGTGGGGTGGCTCATTCAGCTTTGGCTATTGCTGCACCTGAATTAGCAAAGTAGGGAAAAAGGAGAGGCAGGAAGGCCAAAGGGCTTGAAGCAGGGGGAAGGGTGGGGAGGAAGGGAACCAGCTGGCCAGAAAATTGCAAAGGTCACTGATGCAATCTTGCGACAGCATGGTCGTCCTTCCCCATTAGAGTCCAGAGCCAGAGGCAACCGGGCGCCATTCCTAGGGGTCCGAGGTCATTGCCCAGATTCAGCAGGCAGCAGTAATGACCAGCCTTAGGTCTGCTATAATCCTGCAGATAGGAACGTGTGGAAGGTGAGGATTGGCCAAGGCTGTGAACGTTTCAGATTTAAAGTTCACACTTCAGTTGATATAGTAATGATTAACGCAACCACAGGCCAAATGGAGGTTATTCTTGGAGAATCCTGACTTGGCTTATTATTCTTTTACCCTTGTCAAGCTGGAAAGTTCTGTGGGAGGGTCCAAGCCAAATTTAACTCCAGTGTTGGCATTGTCCTTAAATCTTCCTGATAGTTTTGGAGCATGGCTAGTAGCTGGCAGTAGTAACCATGGACCTTTCCCAACAACCGTGAGGGTTCCAGACACAGTGGCTCCTGGGAAAGAATATGATGTGTGTCTCGACAGGCGGGCGCCCCTTGTTTTCCCTTGTAAAGTGTGAGTCAGCCCAGGTTCTGACCCAAAACCCCAAAACCGACTGACTGGGCAGCAAGTATCCCCTCTGTTTCTATAACTTAGACCACAATTCACCCTGGGCTTCCCTTCCCCACGGCTGTACCAGATGAACACCTTTCTTCCCCTCCAGGATAACCTGACCTTGACCCTTGACCTCACTTGTGGCTAGGTAGCAAGTGGTAGGGCTGAGGTCACTGGTGGATTTGGTGGTGCCTGTTAAGGGAGTAGCAGGGGCCGAAGCAGGAGGCACAGCTCTGTCTGTGTATGTGTGTGGGGGGGGATGTTTACATGTGTGTGGAAGCTGGAGGTCAACCTTGGGTGTCATTTCGCAGGATGCTGTCCACCTTGTTTCTTTGTGATGGAGTCTCTTACTAAGCTTAGAAGTCACAAATTCTACAAGGCTGGTTATGAGCTCCAGAGAGCCCCTGTCTCTGCTTTCCCAGTGCTGGGATTATGTGTGTGTTTCCACACCTGGTGGCTGCCGCGGCTGCCTCCTCCTCTTCTTCCTTCTCCTCCTCTTCCTCCTCCCCCTCTTCTTCCTCCTCCCCCTCTTCTTCCTCCTCTCCCTCTTCTTCTTCCTCCTCCCCTTTCACCTTCTCCTCCTCTTCCTCCTCCTCTGCTTCTTTCACCTTCTCCTCCTCCTTCCTCTTATCTTCCTTTTCTTAGAGGAGTCTAGGGGGTCAATTTCTAGTCCTCGTGTTTACATATCTACCACGTTACCAACTATGTGTCCAGTGTTTGAGTCACCATCACTTCATATCAGATAGTTTTAGGGAAAGGGCTTCCTGGCACTGGCCTCACGGAAAATCCAGGACTTGTTCTGTGATACTGGGATTGAACCCAGGTTCCTGTGTGGGCTGCACGGGTGCCTTGCTACTGACCCACAGCCCTAGATGAGCACTTTTTAAATTTGTGTTTCTGACCTTTATCTCCTCTGCTTTTGCAGGCTGGAGTTGTGGAGGTCAGTCATGTCTGGGTGGGTTTCCTGCAGTAGTCTACCTAACGTGCGTGGTCTTACACTTATCACCTTCCTGCACTCTTCCCAACACAACCCTTTCTCAGGATCCATATTCCCAGCAGAGTTGCCTCCTTTCATTGCTTTCTTGGCTTTATATACTAGGTCAGCTCCTTGATGGGGCCTTCCTCAAGAACAGCATCTCACCAGACCCACTCGGTGATGCTGGTCATTGGGTTGATAGAATGGTCAGCTTGCTTTCACTCCCCCTGGAGGACATATTTCATGAGGCTGGAACTTTGTTTTTCTCTTCAGTAAGTCCCCAGTGCTTAGCACAACCCTTGATAAAAATGGGTCCTTAGTAGGTAAATGTGGGTTTAATAATCTCTTCAATGGAATATGACGCTCAGCAGGAAGGGCCTGATTTTCAATAAGTTCACATACAGTCAAGACGTTTAGTCAATACTGACAAAAGCATTTGGGTTTGGGTAGTGATAACGTTTGCCATCTAATCTATCCCAAACATGACCACCCAATAAATAATCTTCTCAAACACTCATTTTTTAAAAGTTTTATTCTTAGTTGCCTGATAAAGCATGAGTTAGTGAACTCCTGGATTCTGCATGCTGCATTTGTACATCCTGATATTGTCTGTGTTTGGGACCTCTTTGGTGTGGTCTTCCTGCTGGTGTAACTGCATCTCTTGTTCTTCTCTCACAAGACCCCTGTGCTCCTCAGAGAGGCCTTTCTCCCCATGCTGCTGCAGTCAATTCTTTCCAACCCTTCCTGTCATTTTGCTCAGACTGCTTTCTTCTTGAAAAGCTGGGGTCCTTTCTTCTGCCTTCCTCCGTGAGCTCCCAGAAGCTGGCGTCCCTTGCCAGCACACCGTGCTCTGTCATTTCTGTGAATCTCAGTTGGCTGCATGGTTCCAGCTGTGCAGCCTGGCACTAGAACACACACTGGTTTATACAGTGGGCTCATTGTTTTCGGTAGGTTTGCTTCTTCTCTGTCTAGAGGACCAAACCTTTGTATTTTTTATGGTACTAACATATAGAAGGGCCCCAGTCAATACTGATTACATTGACCTAAAAGCCAGTGCTGGAATAGATTGCAAAATGACCCATCAGACCCTCTTGGGAGGTTATTTTAGGCACAGCGGCCCATCCTTGGCTTAGAGCCTTGGGATTGAAATTGCCCAAGACCTGGCAGTTTTCCTCAACTCTGGCCTCCTCACCTTTCACTTCTAGCCCCAGCCTGCTGTCTGGTGTCCAATTCACTCGCTCGCTCTGGGGCACCCCGCCAGCCTGCCCCTGGCACTGTTCACTGAAGGTGCTCAAGGCTCTGAGCTTCAGTTCCTCATGTTCTGGGACCCCGTACTGCTGAGGATCACCTGACTCTTCTGCCAGCACACACTTTACCTCCTGAGGCAGCTTTGCAGATCCCACAGTCCCATACCCCAAGCCCAACACAGCTTCATTTCTTGGGTAGCATTTAGGTATCTCCCAGAAACATCTGTTGATGCCATTCACATATCAGTGCTGCTTATGCATAGTCATAGAAAGCAGGAAAGAGTGCTCTTGCCCTCCAGATGCTCACAGCCCAGTAGAGGACAGGGACATGAACCTCAGTGCACTGGACAGCAGGATATGGGGAGATAAATGGATGGAGAGTAGATTATTTCAGAAGTAGCCAAAGAAAGCATAAGAATGAGTGGTCCTCGCACAGCTTAGGTGGTCAAAGGCTGGACAGGGACTTATCAGGTGACTCCAGAGGGAGGGGTGGGGCTTGAGGTTGGGGCATACCTTGAAAGGACTCCAAATGAAAAGGGGAAGGACAGGGAAGTCTTACGTAGTCAATGACCAGTCAAGAGCAGTTAGGCAAGAGTAGCTACAGTGTAGAGAGGGTTTTGGAAATTGCAGGAAATGAGGTAGAAATGGTAGGCGGTAGCCAGATAAAGAACAAGTCATGTACAGAATCATCCACGTGTGTCATGCATCACACCCACGGGAAACGTGGGGTACACTTTTATCTTAGAAACCCTGTCTCCTTCAGGTCTATGCTACACATTCTCCTAGCTTTCCTCCAAGCCTGAGGGTCATAGGTCCTTTCCACCCATTCGGTCTCAGTCAGCATTTCTCAGGGCTCAGCTGGAGCCTCTCTTCATGGCTTATTTACTTTTATTTTATGTATAGTCATTTCGTCTGCATTTGTGGCTGTGTACCATGTGCATACAGTGCCCACAGAGGCCAGAAAAGGCATCAGACACTTAAAACTGGAGCTACAGATAGTTGTGAGCTGCCAAGTGGATGTTGGGAATCCCAACTTGGGTTCTCTTTAAGAGCAGCAAGTGTTCTTAACTACTGAGCTGTCTCTCAAAATCAGATTGTTATACGACACAGCTGGTTTCAGGAGAAGGAAGTCATCCAGGTGGAGGTTTGTCAGGGGGGTCCCTTGGTGGGATGAGGTTTCCTGAGGAAGAGAATCAAAGGCTAAAAGGACCCCGAGTGACAGGACTTCTTCTCTCTAGCTCTGGGGATGGAGGGGCAATATGGCCCCAGCCGGCAGCCAGTTAGGAAATGGATGACTATCTTTAGCCATGTGAGCACGACAGAGGAGTCTCAGCACATGAACATCATCCCTGTGAGACCTGGGTGGCTGTGGTCAGATCTCTGTCCCACAGGAGTGAGAGCCAACACATCAGAGTTTGAAACTGCTGAATCTGTGGACATTTTCTGTGTGTGACAATAGAACAGAATCCAAGCATCAAGATGGAGGGAAAATCAGTTTCAAGCCTGTTGAGGACTAACCAGGAAAATGACCAGATGGGTAGAACCTGGCTCAGACTGGCCGGGCCTTGTACTGAGCCCCTCCTTGTGGCACCTGACACACATTCACCAGCATCAGCTCCCTACGGTTCCACTTGGGGATGTGGACACAGCTGGAATTCAGCACCCACTCTGTGTGAACTTCCATGTGAGCAGTTCACACTCACCCCCCCCCCCCCCAACCAGACTGCCCACTTGTTAAACCTAAGACCACAAATCCTCTTTAAGGACAGTGTCTCCTATGGCCTGGGCTTTCTACAGACCTGAGGATAACCTTGAACTCCTGATCTGCTGGCTCCCACCTCCCAAATGCTGGGGTTATATAAATATTCTAGTACCCAGAAAAACTACACATCCTAACTGGGTATTTAGTCATAATTATTATGTCCTGAAGCCAGTCACTTTTGTTATTTGGTAAAACACTTTTGCCTACACTTTCTCCCTTCTTTCCAATCTGGCTACATCTTTTTCTTTCCCTTATAAGTTGACTTTGTTAAATTAAAGGAATCTGACAGGAGCCACTTCATCTCTGGCTGTGGAATCAGTTGCACCAGGGCCTATGTTTCCAGCCTTCTGTTGACGTGGGGGATGATGACCTGGACTGATCAGTCTCTGGAGGCATGATTCTGCCCCTTCTCCTCAGCTTTGCTCATTTGCTTGGAGCTGGGAGTCCTTGAATGACTTAGGTTGCTTTGGGCCACAACTGGGAAAATCCAATCAAAGTTGGGTTAAGAAAAATACTTTAACTATGGATTCTCAGACTGGCTGCTTTCACAGCTCAGGCATCCTGTGACTGCAGGCTCTTCCCTGTGTTTGTACCATCAGTTTGTCACAGCTCAGCTCTTAACTCCACAACAGGGTGCCGTAATTTCAGGCATCACATTTAAGGTGACAGTGTCCAATAAAAGAAGAGAGATCTTTCTGTGCCAACAAGGAAGTCCTTCCTGTGAGAGCTGAAAGTTGGAGGACGAGGCTCCCTCACTGGGCAACATAGACCAGGCTAAACACCAAAATGGCCTCACCTATGGCCACACACTTGTCATTTTCTCTCTGTTAGAGTATTACGGCATTACGGCTCTAACAGTACAAAACCTTGTATGTGGGTGTGGTGTTGCTCAGTGGTGTGTGCTTGTGTGTTTATCATGAGTGAAGCTTTGGACTCAGTCTGCAGCACTGTAATCCAAAGTGCAAACAAACAAAACCCCCTCAGAACCCAAGCTTCACCTCTGACTGCACATCGTACTCTCCTCATAACCAGAAGTGTTCATCAGTGAAACCTGTAATGGTCAGTCCATCAGTTCACTGTCCATTGTGTTCTGGGGGGGGGGGCAGTCCTCACTTATTTTTTTGGAGGTTCTCTTCACCCAGGTAATGCCTGGATCAGTGTAAGCAGTCAGAGATATTTACTAGAAGAACAAGCAGTGGATGCAGGGTTTGCCAAACAGGTAGTAATGAGCAGATTTATCTCCAGGCACACTGGCCAGTTTGGATTATGTGGCTGTTCTTCATTGTCAGCTTGACTGGATTTAGAATCTCCTAGCAGGGCACTTCTGGGTGTGACCGTAACAATATGGCCAGAAAAGATTAAAGGGGGAAGACCCAGCCGGAATAGAGGCAGCACCAGCCCCTGTGCTGGGGTCCCAGACAGAACACACAGGAGAACCAGGAGAACTGGAGCCCAACGCCAGCACTTCCCCATCTTCCCGGACACATGCTTCCCATCACTGACTCGTCCCCTGAACTGTGAGCTAAGGCAAACCTTTTCTTCCTGAGCCTGCTTTGGTCAGGAAACTTTTGTCATGGTGGCAGGAGGCCGTCCCATGGGCTGGGAAGGAAGGAGAAGGACCCCAGCTGCCAAGAAGGCAGGGAGCTGCTAATGTTGGGTGGTTTCTGGGGCCCCAGAAGCTGATGTTTACTTTCAGGTTGCCATCCCCATATTTTCAGTAAAGTTTCTTTGGCTCATGAGCTGTGTGTCTTGCTCTCTGAGGAATTGGGGAAGGGCCATGCACCCCTGCTTTGCTTGGGGCTGAGCAGGCTTTAGTCAGTGTGGAGAAATGGTTGGACAGCTAAGTGAGCTTGTGTGAGTGTCTAGCTTTGGGAGTCTCCGGGTTATTTTTTTCTGTAGAAGACAGGGGCTCTTGGACAGCTGAAATAGTCACACCAGTTACAAAATTAAACTATTTGGTAATTTTGTGTGCAATGTGTGTGTCCTGTGGGGCAGGAGTCTTCCTCTAACACTGAGTGACTGTGCCTGACTTGCTCACCACTGTGTCTCTGTGTGCCTGGCACTGGGTAGGTGCTCAGTAAGTATTTGTTGAGTGAATGGAGCTGGATGTTTTCTAGTTTCCAGGTTAAAGGTCAGAAGGGTCTGTTGACAGATGATGAAGGTCCTGGATATGACAGAATGTGGTAGGTGCTTAGATGGGCCTCTGTGTGGCTCTGATTAGGTGGTATCCTATGTTTTGGGTGCCTGGAGCTGGGGTCTACATCCAGTCCACCCAGAACTTTCTCAGAATCCAATTCTTTTATAAAATATATTTTAAAAATTTTGAGATTATAATAACATTTCCACCTTCCCTTTCCTCCCTCAAAACTGTCCCATGTACCCCCTGCTCTTCCAATTTCATAACCTCTTTTTCTTTGTTGTACATATATATGTATACATGTACATGTAAGTAGGTTGTGTTTATGTATGTAGTAACAAACATATACACATACATATATTACTAGATACATAAAGACAATCAGTCAGTTCACAGAATGTTCCTTGTAGGCGTGTTTTCAGGGCTGACCATTTGGTATTGGATAGCCAGTTCTTGTGCTCTTCCCTGGAGAAGACTATTTCTCCTGCTCTGGGCAGGCCTTAGTTGCCTGTAGCTCTTTGAGGACTCATGGGTTTTCCTCTGTCCACATTTGTGTGTTTATTGGTGTTATACTCCTGCAGGTCATATTTAGGCAGCCATGTTAGTGAGGCTTCGTGGATGTAGCTTGTGACGTTTCTAGGAATTCATTTACAGCAAATTCCATATTCCTTAAGCACCTACCATCTTTCTGCCCCTTTTCCACAGTGATCCCTGGGCCTTAGGCTGAGGGACTTTTTCCTTTTAAACAAGAGCAGGAGTTCTGAGTGGGAATGGAGGATGTAAATTCATGCTGTTTACATTCCCTACAAGCAGTAGTTTATTATTATTTTATTCTTAAAATTCACAGTAATTTTGTTGAATATCTGCTGATTGAGACACTAGGCTAGATACCTTGAGAGTACTGTTCACTCCTGAGGCCTACTTATAAAACTTAAAGGTTGAATGGTGGCAGCATATGAATTTGAGATGTTTACAAAAGGATGTAGGTACAGAACAGCCTTGGCTTCTAACTAAACTGAACAGGAAACTGTTACCATAGGTGAAAAGAATTGACAGAACGTATCAGAAAAGCTACCACAAACCCAGAAATCAGAGCTGAGTCTGGAGTAAGATCTTGCAAAGCTCAGAGGAGGCTGAGATGGCTGTATAGGCGGCCAGAGTCGGGTGCATCTGGTGTAAGTGTGGTTGCAGATGGTGGGGTCAGAGGGTGAAGGGGGACTGACTGTGGACTTAGAGCTGGGGATGATGCGTATGTTCGGGACAAAGTCCACGCCAAATCCAACTCACCAACGGAGTGCCAGCCAAAACCAACACGATGCAACAGGGAAGAGGCAAAGGTCTGAGTCTGCTCATGCATGTGTGCTCATGTTTCGAGAGCAGCGCGTGTTTCCGATGGTGCAGCTCACCTTGATGACACTCGACTTGAAGCAGACATAATTGTTAGTGTGTCTACACCCCCATGAATGGTGCTGCGGGAGAGCCCTGTGGCTGGCTGCAGCACCGGGGTGGGCTCCAAGACAAAGCCAGGCTAGACCCCGCTCCTCCCAGCCCACAAGGGGGCTGCTTCCCTCAGCAAACCACCCTTCATCTGGGGGCAGGAGCCCTTCCAGTGGGGGAGTTATTCTTTGGCTATCTGTGGACTATTTATTCTCTCTCTTTCTCCTTATTTCCCTTTTTCTGAACATGGTCTTACTCTGTAAACCATTAGCCTCAAAATCACTCTGTAGCCCAGGTTGGCCCTAAACTCATTGCAAACCCCCTGCTCAGCCCCCTAAATGCATGAGCCACTACACACTACTTCTCACAGGCTATTTCCATCTAGGCGGCTCTTGGACTCAGGCTTCGCTTCCTCCTGCACTCAGTGCTATCTTCACAGAGAGTTTACTGGACCAACCATCTGAGGTAAAATTAGTTGTCTAAGGAGAGACTTTGGATGTGTAACGGAGTCGGCAGCTGCTCCCAAATGAGGAGTCTTCTGGGATAGGGAACCTGCAGTGTCCCTGGGAGTGACGGGAGCCTGAGAATCCTCCCTGCATAAGGGTTTTCTCTTTAGCCCCAGAGACCTCAAAGCTGATTTCTCTGGCTGGGGTCTCGTTGCTTGGGCCGGTAGGGTCTCCTGACAGCAGATGTGATCTAGGTCCAGCAACTTGAACCCACTTCCCACAGCCAGTCTTCTTTCCGGTTTCTCTGATTCTATGAATTATTCTTTGTGACATTTTCTTTTGGGCAGTGCCACTGCTGGGCATGTGGTCCCAGGTTGTGCGAGACAGACAGTGGAGCAAGCCAGTCAGCAGCACCCCTCTTTCCCCAGGCCTCTGCTCAGTTCCTACCTCCAGCTTCCTCTCCTGAACTCCTGTCCTGACTTCCCTCCAAAGACGGACTGTGCCCAGAAAGTGTAAGATGAAACGAGTCCTTCCCTCCCATTTGGTCACGGTGTTTATTGGAGCAACAGAGGCACACTCGGACACACCTGTCCTGGATGGTGTACAAGACAGTGGAAGTCCCCTGCTGACTGTATAAAGCAAAGGGTGCCATCACCCCCCACCATCTTGTTACTTTGTGTGCACTGCAAGTCAATGTTTGTCAGGTTAAGAGGCCGAGACTGTGTAGTTAACTTACTGCCGTAGCACGTTACAGTTCACTCCTTGACTTTGGCCAGCTGCAGGAGGACAAGAGAGCCTCCCTCAGGGTCCAGCCTAGAGGAACTCGGCCATGAGCCCAGGAGGACTGCAACAGCCTGACACACAGCTTGAACCTGGGACTTTCAGTGCCACCTGGTTACCCCCTCAGCCCTGCCCCCTTTTGTTTCCCCAGAAAAACACAGCTATCTCTTCCTGAAGTCCTGGGGGAATGCATTGACGCGGTGATGCCCGGAAGCATACGTGTGCACTCTGTGCACTCCAGAGGATGGAGGGACAGGCTTCCCCCTGCTGCCAACACAGCTCTTGACCTTGCACTCGGTATGGTCCTTGATAAGGATGCCACCATGATGTTGAGGCATTGGACCCTCTGGCATCTTCCTTTGGCAGATAGGACATATTCCACAAGAGGGTGACCAGGAATGAACACTGAAGCACAAATGCCTTGGTCCACACATTCTTCATTTAGCTGAGATCCAGGCATCTGTGTTTCCCGTGTTTGCCAGCAGTGTGGGTTACAGGAGGACCTGCGGTCTCTTACTGGAGACATTGCCCCTACAGAAGATCATGTGACACCACAATCATGAACAACACCAGCTGAGGAGGACCTGGCTTTCTGAGCAAAAGGCAGGGAAATCAGAATCAGGCGGAATGCAGCTTTGGTTGCAGGCAGGGATTTTAGTTCTCTCCATTCCCTTCCCCCGCAATCGAGCTGAAGGGGCAGTGGGGGGGCTCCCCTATAAAGTCTTTGACACAGTGGCAGGTACTTCGGAGTCCTGCTTCCTGCATCCCCTCCTGACCTGTTTCTTTTCTGTTCAAGCTCATTGGTTCCCGTGTTTACCCAGGAAGTGTGTCAAGGGCTCTGCTGACGTAATAAGCCTCTCTCAGCCAAGAAACAACACTTGGGAAGGGAAACCCAGACCTTACAAAATCCACAGCCTTCTGGAAAACCCACAGCACAAACTGGGAGCCTGGGGGCTGAGTGGAGGGGGGTCCATGCGAAACAGCGGTTGGGGAGAGGGAGGGTGCCGCAGAGGAACTTTCGACCATGTTCCTCCCCAGGTCTGTTTTCTTAGCAGTAGATTAAGCCACTGAAATATGAGAACACATGGAAATGTAGAGAGAAAAGCATTAGCTGTGATGCCTCCATTTTTCTCTCAGAGGACTTCCACTTTTGCTCAAGTTGAGTTGGTTTTGTGCACGTTTGTCCCTGCTTCAGCAAGCCACCCCTAAAGTTATTAAAACAAGCAAAACCAAACCCGATAATAAAACCAGGCAGAACCTCAGCAGCCCTGGGAGCGGAGGTTCCGGGAAAGAGGTCCACACTGCTGCCTCAGTCATGCTGGGCGAAAGAGAGTTCAGCTTCTGACCTTACTACACCAGCCTTGATTCAGTCTTGTCTTTCTTTCTTGAGTCCGTCTGTATGACCTCTTGAAGACCATGAAACTGTTTGTCATGTTGACTTGTTCCTCTGCCTTCTCTACTTGTAAACTCCCAGCCCCACCCCAACCTTTGCCTAGTCCTGTCCTGGAAGGCCAGACGCTAAGGCCCTCCCCTCAATCCTATTCCCAGGGAGCCCTGCCCGCTGGCCTTTCTGCCCTCTGGTTCAGTCTGGAAGGAATGATGGTGCACAGAGAGCACAGTTTTGGGGTGAGGGAAGGCAGCCCTAGACAGCTCTGAGCCAGCTGGGTGGGATGGGCGTGTTGCTTCGCTGCCTCAATGGCCTCGGGTCAGAATGCCGAATCTGACAGACCTGGACCCTCTTCTTTTTATCCCACAGGGCCTTTGGGATGGACTCCTCAGGGGGCCACTACAGAAGGGGCTTCTGGGTGTAACCCACAGTGCCTGACATCACAGCTCGTGGGCCCAGTCCCCAGAGGACATGAGCCTTACCCTCTTACCCTCTCCCCTCTCCCTCCACCTGAGGTTTGGAGCTAGTGTCCTAAGCCATCAGTTCTGAGAGCAGATGGTCCTAGAGCTGAGGGGCCTTCAGTGTCCCTCACTCTGGCTATACCGCACAGTTCTCTAGAGAGCTGTTAAAATCAATAGTTTCCAGGGCCTGGCAGGGTGGTTCAGTGGTTAAGTGCACATACTGCTTTTGTAGAGCACCCAGTTTCATTCCCAGCACCCATGTTGGGCAGCTCATAACTGCCCAAAACTCCAGTTCTGGGGAGATCTTGACACTATTTTCTGGAGCCCTGAGCTGCCCACATTCATACTTGCACACATACACATAATTGAAAATGAAAATGACTCTTAAAAGGATAAAATGACAACAACAAAAACCTTTGTCTACCTTCAACGGTTGAATCTTGGAGTAAGGCCTTGTGTGGTATTTTCAGCTAAGTAACTCTAGCGGGGTAGCCTTGGTGAGAGCCAGTGGGATCCAATTCCTCTGTTCACATGTGATTAAACTAGCCCTTACAGGGCTTGGCCAAGGCCTCTCTCCGGGTGCTTGTGACCAAACCTGAACCCAAGGCCTTGTGCATATGTTCTATCACTGCCCTACTCACTAGCTCCAAACTTTCCCATGTTTGAGTAGCAGGGCAGAGCAGGTCAAGTCTGTACTTAGACATGTGTGCAGCCATGGGCACTGCAGGAGGCTCTGACTCTGTGCAGCCTTGGGCACTGCAGGAGGTGCTGACTGTGTGCAGCCTCAGGCACTGCGCGTGCTATATAGTGCTGCTCCCGACAGGCCAGGCACACCCTGCTCCTTCCTCCTCGCACTCACCATGCGTGCTGGGTTGAACATCAGGAGCTTAAGCTGGTCTTAGGTCATACTTGGCCCTAAGGTCCCGGAGGCAGTCTCCTGCAGTGTGGGGAACAGATCTTCAGGTGCCGCTGTCTTAATGTATGCTGCACAGGCCATGCCTCCCCGGCGACACAGAGCTGCAGCTACGTGCTGTCCTTCCAGAACCCTGTCCAGCTGTCCCTTGATGGGACTGGACCAAGGCCAGACACAGCCAGCTCTGTGTGGCAAGTCCATGGTCAGAGTTCACAGGGATAGACTTAGTTCCCAAGAACCTGATTCCCAAAGGTCAACAGCTGAATGAACAGTGGGTGTGACAACAGCGGGCTGTCTATCAGCTGCAGGACCCTGGAGAGGGATGGACGTGACAGGAGCATACCGTTCCTTTGGAGGGCACACACACACGCACACACACATGCACACACACATACACACACACTGGGGGGGGCAGCTGACATCAAGGCAGCCACCCTCCTCTGTTCTTTGGGGTGGGGGTCCTCTCCTCACGCCTGGGTGGGCCTTTTAAGCTGAAAGCTATAGTCACTTGCTCAGTCTTCCTACTCTCCCTTGCATGCTCCTGGCCTCACGAGCTCCCAACTGGTTCAGGGACTACAAGGCACATACCAGGCTACCACTTAGTACCCATGAGAGGAGCTGACAGCCTGGAAACCTGATGGTGTTTGTGCCATGACCACAGCAGCGTCATCTAGGAACCACAGCCAACAGGAGGGCTTCGAGGTTGGAAGGAAGAGGAGGGGAGTGTTCATGAGTTGGGGGTGTGTGTCTTGCAGAGGACAATCTTGGATACCCGTTTGTTTATTTGTTCACTTTACACCTCTCCCTGCATTTCTCCCAGCCAGACCCTCCCCCACCTTCCCCCTAAATCCCCACTCCCCCCTCCTCAGAAAAGGGGAGCCCTCCTTTCAACTTACCTGGCATGTTAAGTCTCACCAGGACTGAGTGTATCTTCTTCCACTGAGGCCAGGCAAGGCAGCCCTACCAAGGGAAAATGATCGAAAAGCAGGCAACAGAGTCCATGTCAGGCAGCTCTTGGTCTCCTTAGTAGGGACACCACATGAAGATGGAGCTGCATAGGCTACATCTGTGTAGGGGTCTAGGTCCAGTCCGTGCATGGCCCTTGGTTGGTGCATCAGTCTTTGTAAGCACCCCTGGGCTCTGGTTAGTTGGCTTTGTTGGTGTTTTTGTGAAGCTTCTGTAACCTCCCATTTATCCCCCCCCACTCTTCCAAAAAGTCTCCCTGCACTCACCCCAATGTCTGACTGTGAGTCTCAGCATCCATTTTGACCCACTCCTGCGTGGAGCCTCTCAGAAGACAGCTATGCTAGGCTCCTTTCTGCAAGCATAGCAGAGTATCATTAGTATTGTCAGGCTTTCTTCCATGGGGTGGGTCTCAGGTTGGGCTAGGCATTGGTTGGACATTCCCTCAATTTCTGCTCTGTTTTTATCCCTGTGTATCTTGTAGGCATGGTAAATTTTGGGCCAAAGTTTTTGTAGGTGGGTTAGTGTTCCCCTTCCTCCACTAGGAGCCCTGTCTAGGACATTTCCTCAGCTATGGCCATAGCAGCCTTATTTGTAATAGCCAGAAACTGGAAACAACCCAGATGTCTCTCAATCAAAGAATGGATTAAGAAACTGTGCTACATTTACCCAATGGAATACTACTCAACTATTAAAAACAAGGGCATCTTGAAATTTGCAGGAAGTGGATGGAACTAGAAAAGGTCATCCTGATCGAGGTAACCCAGATCCAGAATGACTCGCATGGTCTGTACTCACTTATAAACAGATTTTACTCATATAGTACAGGATAAACATACTACAATTCACAGACCCAAAGAAGATAAGTAACAAGGAGGACCCAAGGGAAGATACTCAAATCTCACTCAGAAGGGGAAATAGAATGTACAGAAGCAGTTGAAGAGAGAGAGGGAACAGGGTAGGAAACGGAGCTTTTGGAGAGAAAGGAGGGCGGATGTGAGACCTGGGGAGAGCAGGGGCAGGAGGACAGAGGGCCTGCTGAGAGAAGAGGAGGATGCAGAGGCATCTCTGTGACTAGCAGGGCCAGCTTCTGGGAGGATATGGGGTGACTCTCGCTGAGACTAGATTAGATGCCATTTAAAGGTATTTACCTTGATTTTTGAGATGGCTCTTTCACTGAACCTGGAGCTTTCTGATCCAGCCAGGCTGGCCAGCGAGGCCCAGCTTTACCTTCCTCTCTTCTCCATGCTGGGATTACCAGTGTGTCCCACTGTGCCTGGCTTCCTTTTCAAACTGTGGGTTCTTGGGGATCCAGCACAGACCTTCACCTTTGTAGAGCAAGCACTTACCTGACTGAGCCGGCTCCCCAACTCCTAAGGACCATTTCTGAGCTACTGGATCCTGACTGGACTCAGGAGACTTGAAGACCACAGCCAGAACAGAGAGAGGGTTCTCAGGCCACATGGCATGTCTGTGACCCCTGATAATGGTTAAAAACATGGCATCTAAACAAACAGGAAAAATCTAGCCACTGCCCTCTAGCTGGGACCAAATTATTAAAGTGGTTCTTTTTTTCTTTATCTGACAAATAAGGCCAGCCAAGTGTCTGTGTTGTGAAGGTGTTGGATGGGTTAATTCATGGAAAGGGCCCCAGGCCCTCTGAAACATTGCAGAAGTGTTAACTATGGTTACTTTAGACTGACCTCCTGAATTCTCCAATACCTCAGGACCTAGCCAGTGTACATGGCTGTCCTCTAGGCAAACAGAAAGTTTGGGCAGACCAGGGTTCAGAAGAGGGGAGGCTATGGAGCCAGTGACCGGCCTCAAAGTCTTGTTCTGTAACTGTCCCTAGCAGAGGCTGTCTCTCATCTGTGCTCAAAGACTTAACAAGACACCCCCACCCCACCCTCCTGCATCCTGACCACTGTCTGGGTAACTGGGGTGCAGGGCCACGCTAGCGTTAGTCACATCGTAAACTTGCAGAAACATTGCTAGAGCCTCTCCTACCTGACAGACAAGGTTCAGCCATGACTCACTGGACTCCAGCAGTGCCATGCTTAGTCACCAGGTGCCCTGACAGCCAAGTGTCAGAGCGGGAATCATACTCTCTTCTTCCCTTCTAATCTTTCCCTCCCTCCCTTCCTTCTTCCTTCTCTTGGGACTGCTCAAGGATCAGATCCCAGCTGGTCTCCCTGGCAACCTGCATGATTTGAGCCCAACAGATGGATAACAGGGAGAACAACTTCCAGTGTCCTTCACCAGAATCCCTGCCGAGGTGCTGCAGGAGCAGGCGAATGAGACGGCACTCCTATCCATAAAGTTGTGGCAATCTGGAGTAGCTGTTTCACCTGAGATGCAGAGCATTCATGGGGAGTGACCCAGCCTGGGGGCCACAGGCCTGCACACCATGACCTCTGAGGATGCAGCCATACAAAACAGGCATGCAAGTCTCAGAACACTGAGCTATTTTCACATCAACATGAACCTGCTCTGCCAACATCAAGCTCCTTTCTACGAGGCGCCAGGCGCATGGAGGGAAATAATGAACAGAGTAGACAGGATCCTGTGTCCAGACACAATGTCTTAGTGGTGGACACCAAATAAACATGAGCAGTGTGGAAATCCGGGGGCAGAGGCTGTGGAGTGCTTGCCTGGCACATGTGAAAGCCTGAGCTTGATCCCAGCACCACAAATTACAGGTGTGCTCAGGAGTATTATAATCAGGAGCATTATAATCCCAGCCATGGAGGTAGAGCAGGAAGAACAGATGCTCAAGGTCATCCTCAGCCACAGCTCACGTTCAAGACCAGCTTACACTACCAGAGACCTGGAGTGAATTAGGTAGTTGGTCAGAAGGTGATATTGACAAAAAAAAAAAAAGTGTTTTAAAAAAGAAAAGTTAAAAACCTCTCTACAGCACACGACAGAGGAGGATGAGAGCAGACACTAGACAGAGAAGCTGGTTGTAATTTTAAATATGGCACTCAGAGTAAGACTCATTCAGGATTTGGGATTGGAAGAAAGTCTTGAAAATAGTGAGAGACAAGCTGGAGAGATGGCTGAGAGGTTAAGAGCACTGCTTGCTCTTCCAGAGGTCCTGAGTTCAATTCCCAGCAAACCCATGGTGGCTCACAACCACCTATAATGAAATCTGGTGCCCTCTTCTGGTGGGCAGGTGTACATGCAAGCAGAACATTGTATACATAATAAATAAATAAATCTTTAAAAAAAAAAAAAGGAAAAAAAAAAAAAGAAAATGGTGAGAGGCAGTTTGCAGATGTCCAAGTCATGGGCCTCCCACACTGCTGGAACAGCTGGGGCAAAGCTTACACCTCAGAAGCGGGCCTGGCCGTTTGGAGGTCTAGCAGCGAGGCTGTGCTACAGAGGCCAGGGCATAGAGGAGGGAATAGAACGGAGTTCTGACCACAGTCAGCCTCACAGCCTGCCTGAGCTTTGGGTTTGGCCTTGAGAGATAGGGAGCCTGGCAGATCCAGCACAGACTCAGAGACCTCCTGTGTTTGGCTTTGTCTGTGGATCAGGCTGAGACTGGTCAGTGTGGTACAGTGTGGTCCAGCCAGGAGGGCAGCTGGAAGGAGTTGAAGGTCTGGTTACTTTTGGACACAGAATTTGCTGATTGGCAGTTGCTGGTCCAGATGCAAAACAAAACAAAACAAAACAAAACAAAACAAAACCAAACCAAAACAACCAAACTGAAGATGAAACAACTGAACCAACAACAAAGCAGTCCAGGATAATGTCGCCATCGCCTGTCTGAGTTTCATGAGCCTGGGCTCCAGGGCAGACACTTGCTCTGAAGCAGGAGCTGACCAGCAGGCATGGAGGGAAGCTGAGGTGTTCAGGCCACACCTGGCTCGCCTGTAGCCCAGTCAGACCCTCATGGCAATGTAGGCTGCACTGTGCGCTACATTATCTTTGGGCACCTTGAGCTCTGGTGTGGTAAAGCAGGCGGCAGATGACCTGGCTTCTGGGGGCACTTTAGGATGAATGATCCTTGAAGAGGGGTACTCCCAGAGGGCTGCAAAAGCAGCTTCTAGAACATTCCTGTGGGTGAGGCCTTTGCAGAGCAGCTGATGTTTGATTCCTGTGAAGCCAAACCTGGGACCTGCCCCAGCTTGCAAAAGGCTGAAGCACCAAATGCTGATTTTCCTGGGCTTCTGGGCTAAGAAAGGTGTGTGGAGGCAAGAATGGGGGTGGGGGAAGGGAGTTCATGGGCCCAGTCACTCATTGAGGCCTGTCTCCCTTTACTCCCCCTCCTCTGAGGTTGGAGCTTCCACACCTAAGCTTCTCAGCAGGCTGAGCTAACTAACCATTGTTGAGCTCTTTGTCACATCCTCTGGCAGAGGGGGGATTTCCGGATGTCTGGACTTTGGCAGTGGAAACAGACCAAGTGGGTGGAAGTTCTCAAACCTCAAGGTACCAGAGGTGGTCCTTCTCCATCAGTAGTGGTGGGGTCTCTCTGTGCCGCTGAGGGACTGGTGAAGGAAGCCCTGTGTACTCACCCCACTTGCAGAATTGAACCAGATTCCATCATTAATGCTGCCCCGGCCTCTTGCTGAGCATTGGACATGCTGCTAACAGCTTCCTTGAACACTTGCTGACTGAAGTTTTCCTCCATTTGAGCTTGAGCTAAATCTGAAGCTTGGAGAGAGACCTGTCCAGTTCAGTCCACAGAACCTTGACCTACTTTTCCCTTGGGCGTATCCTTCTGATTTAGAGGAAATCTTGACACTGAATAGGGTTGCAGAGTCCTGCTTATGGCTGAGAGTGTAGCCTAGTGGTAGAGCACTGGCCCAGCATGGCCTGGGCTGCATGGCCAGCATGACTGGTCATGGTGGTACATACCTTTAATCCCTACACTTGGGAGGTGGAGGCGGGAGGATAAGGAAATCAGGGTCATCACTGGCTTTTTAATGGCTTTGGGGCCAGCCTAGGGTATGTGAAAGCCTACCTTAGGGGGAAAAAGTCTCCTTCAAATTGTGATATCGAGTCAGTGTCTTCAGGGTCAGGACAGGAACTGTGACCTTCCAGGTCTGCTGAGATGCCCTCTGACCCAAACCTGGAAAGGAAAGTGTTGACCTTTCCTCCTGGTCCCGCTTCTGCACTTACAGTGCTTGCAGCCCCTGACACTCCACAAAGGGCTGTGTTCCTGGGCCTGGCTGGTGCCAGGGGAGCTCTGCCCTGCCCTTACCAGCCGAGCTATACTTCAGGTCTGTTTTCAGGCCCTGCAGGCTGGCATTCCTGCCCAGGAGGGTGGGGTCAGTAGCAGCTGGGACAGTGACTCACAGGCAGTTACCTGTCCCAGGGCTCCCTGCCAGCCCTGCCGAGGGAGCTTGAGGCTCTGGAGGCAGGGTGCTCTGTTCAACTTCCGGTGCCGTCTACAGACCCCCGAACTTCCCAGGACCTTGGGGTTTTCCACATTTTTCCTTTGGGGTGGGCCTGGTGCTTTCCAGGGTTCTGAGTATTTGGGCCTTGCACTGTTCAACCTAGCAGCATGCCCACACCCTATCAGTCTGGTCTGCTGAGTAGCCCCAGCCTGGTTGGTCTTTTGTCCATGGTGGTCTGGGACTTAATAGGAAGCTGACACCTACTAAAACTGGAAAGGTAACAAATTCAGTGCCTGGACCCTTCCTCACCCCAGGGGAACCCCCTCTGCCATCCCTAAAGACCGTCTGCTGCCTGTTTCCAGGACCTTCTAGCCCTCCAGACACCCAAGGGCAGGCAGCCTCCAAGACCAACCCACTTGCCTGGTCCTGTCCTGAGGGTGGGGGTGCAGTGACGTCAGATGGGCGTGGTGCTGCCAGATTCCTGAGGCTGCCCTGTAGTGCTACGCCCAGCCAGGGAGTCTCCAGAGGTGAGGCTGCTGTTTAAAACCCTGGAGCCAAGAGGGGGACCCCATATCCCCAGGGAGCTCTCCGAGAGGGATCTGGAGAAGAACAGGGGAGCGTAGGAGCTCTGGGTGAGGTAGGTTATCTGCCTTTCCTGTCCTGTGGGAGGATGAAGAAGGGCCAGGTGTCCAGGGACTGAGGTGAGGCCTGGGTGCAGGGCCCATGTAGCGCTCTCCTTGGGAGCTCACCTGAGTACGCTTGGGTAAGTGGCAGTGGTTGTTTGAATTGCTTTTCTTGGCTGATAAGCGTCTGTGGACTTAGAAGAAAGCAGCTAAGATCTGGGCTCAGCACAAAGGCCGGGTGGGAGGGATGGTCAGGCACAGCTCAGCCTCATTCCTGGTTGGTTTTCAGCTCTTTGACCCTCAGTGGCCCTGAGCCCTCAGGCCACATACCCAGCTTGGGCTGCCAACTGCTCTGAGGAAGGACTTTGAAGCATGGGGATGTAAAATGGCAGAAAGGCTGCCTGGTCCCCCAACCTGCCCACCGTCCCATCTTTCCTCAGCTGCTTCGGGTGTCGTTGGATGTCCTTCCTGCACTGTTTCCAGTTGCCTTCAGCATCCCTGCTCAAAACTGGAGAGATTTTTGAGTAGCTTTTGGCATGGATGAATTCTTCTCTCCTTTTTCTCAAAACTGTCAGTCCCACCTATCCCCACAGCACCACACACCTCTCCACAGCACTCCAGGCTTCCCCATGTCACCCCACCTCTCCCTCACTGCACCCCACCTGTCTGCTTAAGATCCCTTTTCTTCCCATAGCATCCCTGCAACATGGTTAGCCTAGAGTGGTGGCTCCTATGCCTTCAGCCTCACTGGCCCTGTCTATTCAGGAAAAGACCTCCCTCTTTTCCTTCAGCATCTTTGGCCTATGTGCCTTTGGCTTGTATGTTAGACTGGGTTGAAGACAGGAGAAAGCCTAAGCTCTCTGTCTCTCTTGAGGCAGAGACAAGGCATGGACACCCCCATCCCCACCCCCACGCCTTAGCTGTCCACTGCAATGGGCCCTGGCCTCTCATCTCCTGCACAGTCCCTGGGATTTCCTGGGGTTCCCTGTAGGTCCCTGATATCTGGGTCAGGGGTCCCAGGTTCTTGCCATTGGCTGCAAATGTACCCCCTGCTCAGAAATGTCTTTGTGAGGGTGTGGGATCAGGACTTGGTGAGGACAGTAGCCTAGCATGGAGGAGGGAAAGTGGGGGCTGAGGGTTGATTATCCAGGATGCTTTTCTTTGTTCTAGGTGACCTCCCTGGGGACCTGCAGTGGCTCATGATGATAGGACTTTTAGTCCTGTGCTTGGGTAAGCATCCCTCCCTCCCTCCAGGCCACCAGCAGAAGAGAGCTGAGCAGAGGTGTGTGTGCCGCCTGCTACCCTTAGCACTTGTGGGCGCTCCCATCTCTCTGAGCTCCAGGGGGAAACGGCTACTCTGCCACTCTCAGAAGGCTCTCCCTGTCTTCTTGTGTGGTTTCCTAAGCACTCTCCACCCTTTAGTCCCTTCCTCTCACTCTCAAGCTTGCTCCAGTGCCACGGTGGCTGGAGTTCTCTGTGTTCCTGGAAGTCATGGCTGCTTGGCTTCGGGTAACACCTAGGCCAGTCAGCTGTGCAGACAGAATAGAGGTGTTTCTCAGTGTTCCCCCAATAGCTCAGCCAACAGCCTCCCCTGGGCTGTGCACTGAGGACTCTACACAGGCCCAAAGAGTTGTCACATGCTTACATGGCCCAGGGTGCATTTCCAGATTGATTCTGAAGCCACGTACAGGTGGCACAGGTCATGTGCTAGAACCACTGCTGGTTGCTGACATTTTACCTCCTTTTCCTTTCTTTTTCTTCTTTCTTTAACCAAGAAAGTAGTATGACAATTTTATACATGTATATGGTCTCCTATAACCTGGGCTGGCCTTGACTTCCTTGTGTAGCTGAAGATGACCTTGAACTCTTGAACCCGTGACCTCTAGCTCCTGAATTCTAGTATTATAGGTGCATACCACCACACCTGGTTCATGCAGTACTGAAGACTGAACTCAGGACTTCATGCCCGCTAGGCAAACACTCTATTAGCTGTGTGACAATCCCTTCTGTTTAAAGTTTGCGTTATAGGTTGTGAAACCAGCCCCTCAGCTCCCTGAGCTAGATCATACACCAGTAAACAGAGGGCCCAGTTTTGCTAATGTCTGCTCCACAGAGGGAATATTGGGGTGTCCGGCTGGGATCTCATATTTTGGACCCACCCCGATATTCTCCTGTAATTCTAGCCTTGCCTGGCCTCTTGCATGCCCAACAAGCTTGCTCCCGGGGAGCCTGTTATCCACCTGTTGGGGACTTGCTTGTTGGAAGGACTCAGCGTCTCCGAGCCTCATCTACCTGCGGACTGACCAAGCCAGAGATCTACTGCACCCAGTATGGGCAGGTAGGTCCTCCTTCCAAGACCTTTAGGGCAGGAGGAAGGTGGGGCAGAATGGGCGTACTGGATACAGCGTGGGAGCACAGGTCAAGGGCCATGCTTTGGGAGAGGGCAGAAGAATTTCAGGCCAGATCCCTGCTTCCAAGGAGTTTAGAAGTGTGCAGAATCAGCAGGACCTCTCTGCTCTGAGGGTCAAGATGGTGTCTTTGCATTCCCTGGACTTGGGTGAATGCTGGCCTCTTCAGGCTTAGCAATGGGATATTGGATGCATCACAATCTCTCGGCTATTTGGAGTCTAATGTGACCATCTGGTGAAACATAGCTCTGAATTACATCGCAGTCCCTCTATTGCTGTTCTCTCTGGATCAGGGTGAGTGGGTAAGTGAGAAAGCATGGCCACAGGCTGCAGTAGGTGCTCTGTGTCCTCCCTGTGTGAAGGTGTAGTATCTGTCAGTCCTGGTGGTCCATGCTCACCAACCTGGCAAATGGAAAGCCCTCTGGGTTGACTCAAACAAAGAAAGGGCAGAGACTCAGCTGATGGTAAACCCACACCTTGCGGCTTTGAGTAGGCTGGATAGTGTTGCCTGTCAAGCAATCAGCCTTTTCTTTTCTTTGAAGCGTCTTTATTTCATAGTATACACAGCTGTCATAGTGTAGATTAATTATGTAAGTAAGGAAGTTCATGATGACACTATACATTCTGTGATGGTTAGTTTTAAAAGTCAACTTGCCACTGCCTGGATTCAGAATCAGTGGGCAGAGAGCCACAGCTGAAGAATTATCTAGAGCAGATTGGCTGTGGGCAGGCCTGTAGGGGACTGTTTTGGTAACTGATGGAGGAAGACCCTCATCATGGGTGGCATCATTTCCCGGGCAAGGCCCTGGACTATATAGAGCAGAAGCTAGCTGGTTGCTCCGCAGATTGATGGGCAGTGTGTGTGCCTTCGTTACTCTCTGCTCATGTCTGTGGGTGCCATGTGATTAGCTGAGTGAGGTCTGCCTTGGCTTTCCTGAAATGATGGATGCTAGCCTGCAGTTGAAAGCCAAATTCCCTCCTCTCCTGCACTGGTGTTTTCTGAGTATTTTATCACAGCAACATGAATGAGAGCAAAACCCAGGAATATCTGATATGCTTTGATCTCATTCTCTCTCTAGCAATCTTCCTTTTGTATTTTTTGACATTTTCATATAGGTATATTCTGCACCTTGAGTGTGTTCCCTGCTGCTCCTTCCTTCCACACTCCCTTTTCTTGGCCATCCTTTCTCACGTTTGTCCCTATTCTCTCCCTTGACAATTTTACTTCTACTTTAATTTAATACATACACACATCATTGCATTTAAGACCCACGAGCTGAAAATGAGAGACAACATCTGATATTGATCGTTCCTAGACTGGCTTAGTTTACCTAATATCTCCAGTTGCATCCATTTTCTCTCTAACATTGTACATCTTACTACAAACTCATCCAGAAATACAAATTCATCCATGTTCATGGCTGCCCTATTCATAACATCCAGAATTGGAACCTAGTTTCCATCAAATGATGACTGGATAATGAAAATGTGATACATTTACATAATGAAATATTATTCAGCTGTTAAGAAAAATAGAATCTGAATGTGAATGGGTGGAGCTAGAACCAACCATCCCAAGCAAGGTAACCCAGACCCAGAAAGAGAAACATGTTTTCTTTTGTATGTGAACGATAGCTTTTACGCTTCTGACATGCGTGTTTCACTTAGAATGTCCACAGAGGTTAGGTAGGGATGAGGTGGAGGAGAGGACCCTCCCAAGGAAGGGTAACTAGAATGCAGTGTAAGAGAGAAAGAGCAAACTATAATAGGAGGATGAAGTGGGAAGGGATGGAGGGCAGGGTAAAGAAGGGGATGCGGGGAGCGGTCACCAACACTAAAGGCCTTTGAAAGCCATACGGAAAGCTTACAGCTGTAGAAGCTACTGAAATGCATTCTCATACAAAAGGGCTTAATGAAGTTGTTTACAGTTCAGGAGCCAGCACTAGACAGCACGCTATTTGTATTCTTAGTGGCTGCTGTCCTACTGGGACGACGCCATTGGAAGGTGTCTTTGATTTGCATTTGGCTGATGGCTAATGAGACTGAACACCTTCTTGGATTTCAGCTTTTGAGAACTGTCTGTTTTATTAGCCCATTTATTGATATTATTGTTTGAATTTTTGTTGTTTAGTTATATTATTGGTATATTATAGATATTAGCCCTCTGTTGGATGTGTAGCTAGCGAATATTTTCTCCTCCTCTGTAGGCTGGCTCTTCCCTTAACTATTTTCTAAGCTATACAGAAGCTTTTTAACTTTTTCAGGTCTTATTTCTTGATTGTTGGACATAATTCTTTAGCAGCTGGGGTCTTTTTCAGAAAGTCCTTGGTTGTGCTCACACCTTCAGGTCCTTAAGTTTTCCTTAAGTTTCAGGTCTTGTATCAAAGTCTGACCCACGTGGGACTGGTTTTTGTTGTGTGTGGGAGATAGGGATCTGGACTTACTCTCATACTTGTGGATAGCCAGTTTCTCAGCTGCATTTGCTAAAGGTGCAGTCTTTTCTCCCATGTGTATTTTTGGCAAATTTGTCAAAAGTCAGGCTACTGTAGCTGAGTGGGTTTATGTCTGGGTCTTGTGCTCTGGGTCTTGTGCTCTGTCTTTGTATCGCTCCCATACTGCCTTTGTTCCCGCGCCTCTGCGGTATACCTTGAGACCAGGAACGGTGCCTCCCCCAGCACTATTCTCCTTGTACAGGAGTACTTTGGCTCTCTACGGTCTTTAGTGCTTACACATGAATTTTAATGTTGACTTTTCTATTTCTGTGACAAGTGGCATCAGAATTTTGATGAGGACTGCACTGAATCTGTAGATCATTTTTGGTAAGATGGTCATTCTCACAGTACTAATTCTTCCGATCCGTGGCTACGAGAGGTCAGCTGAAAGTTTGCATGGTACAGGCTTTCTGCTTCCTTGGTTAGGTTTATTGCAGAGTATTTTAAAGGAAAAGTTGTCCTTTTTAAGGGTTGTGGCATTCTCCCACAATGCCTATGAACCTTTTCTTCAGGAGCTTTGGATGTCTTTTCTTTCCCCTCAACAAGTTGGGGTCTTTTTTTGCTCCTTTATGTTTACACGTGTTGAAATCTTTCTGTCTCCTTGTCTCCCTCCCAGTCACCTGACTGGCCTATATTGTTTTGTGCTAAGGATTGAACCTCATACAAGTTAGTAAGCACTCTTCCACTGAGCTACTCTCTTAGTCCTACTTTAATGCTTTGTTTTTTGAGATGGGTCTCACTATGTAGCTCTGACTGTCCTGTAACTCGCTACAGAGATGAGGCTGGCTTCAAACTCACGGAGACGCCTGCTTTTGCCTCCCAAGTGTTGGGATTAAAGGTGTGTGTCACTGCTCCTAGCTTTATAAGTCTTCCATTCAAGGCTGAGTCTGCTTAAGTTGCCCAGGCTGGCCTTGAACACCAAATGCTCTGTTCTTAGCCTCCTGAGTGGCTGGGGTCCTTGGCCACTTTACTGCCTTCAGAACAGGCTTGTACAGGAGAACGGCAGGGAGCAGCTTGCCAGGAGTGTCTGCAGCCTCTGTGGGGAAAGAGAAAGAGGGACAGAAGTGGGTGGTTGCCTTTGACCTTGAAGAAGGAGCAGGGGCTTTTGGGGACCCGGGCTGCGCTGACCTCAGGACCTGAAAGAGGGTATTTGAAATGTTCTTGTTTCACTGTCCTTCTCGGCCCCTGGCATTCTTGTGGCGATTTTTAATCAGAGAAGGCACTGGCTTGGGACTCTGGAGAAGGCTAGAGAAGGTGGCCTTCACTCTTCCACTAGCCGCTTATGTCACCCACTTGGATATGGGTGACCGCTTGACCAGGTTGGGTAGCAGACTGCCCCGTGGGTCAAGTGATGGAACCTGCAGTGAGTGCTAAGCTTTCCAGGTAGTAGAGAGACTCCAGATGCCAACTCCACCCCCTCAATCATGTGCCATTAAGCCCAGGCCTGATTTTCAGGGGTGACTTCTGCCCTCTTCTTGAGATGGTCATGCCTTGGAAGGTGGAAAGGGGAAGAGAGCAGGACCCTGTAACAGAAGATAACTCCCACGACCTGAGAGAAGGGCCTTTCCTCTGCTCAGACTGGACATCTGTCTTCTCCATGGCCGCCATCTGCCTCTTTCAGCTAGCACTCCTGGGAACTGGCCTCTTTTCCTGCTTACAAGCAGCCTCCTGAGAGCAAAGTGGGGTGCTTGCAAAAGAGAAGTCTAGACTGTTGCAACCCTGGGGATGGGTAAATAGTAGCTGGTTTTTGTTTTGTTTTGTTTTGTTTTTGGTGAAAGCTAAGCAGCTTTGGTTCATTTTCTTTTTCTGTGGGAGAAATAAGTCCAGGAAGCCCTTTGGAGAGTAGAGAATGGGACACCTCCTGGGTGGTGTAAAGTTCCAGGTCTCCTGCTAACTGCAGTGTGAGGCTTGGGCATGAAATCGGTTTCACTCTTGCACTAGCCTGTGCAGAACAGAGTGCTCTGCAGGGTCCCTCCTTCCTTTTACGTTCGTGGGTATCTCCTGTGCCTCCGGCCAGATGCCAGGTTTTCTCCTTCTCCCTCCTATGCCTTCTCCACACCTGTGATTCTCAGTGATGCACACACACACACACACACACACACACACACACACACACTGAAGGTACAGAGCCCACTCTCAGTCCCGTGTTAGGTGGATCCCCCCCTCCCAGGACTTATATAGAATATTACATAAATACATGACTATTATATAAATATGTCGAGTAATCCTCACAGCCACTTATTATTCCTCTGAGCCCTGATGTGTGGACTCCAGACAGGAACGAGGAAATATGGGCTTTCCTGAGTGGTTGTGCTGGGAAGGTACTAGACAGTAAGCTTCTCACCCCTTCTCTCTTTCTGCATCTGCACATCCCTGGAGTTGAGGCTTCTCTTCTGCCTGTACAGGGCTGACAGTGGCGGCATGAGGGTGAACACAGGTGACTTGTGCTCTGTCACCTCACTCCACCCCTCCTCAGTTGGACGGGGTAGATGGGAGAGAGCATGCTGGGACTCTGTCTAGTTCCAAAAGTGCCCCTTCCAGCTCTGGCCTCCAGCCCCACTCTTCGTCCATGACTGGCTGGGTTCTGTGGGCCTCAGTGTTGGCTTCCTTGAATTGCGGCTGCGTGTCACAGCCCTTGCAGTGGACATTGGACATAGCTGTATTTGTCTGGTGGCACCCACCCCTCCACTTTTCCCTTCTGGGCTGGCCTGCCTCCCTGACCCATTAATAGTCTGTGCCTGCATGTGGGCTGCACTCTACTGGAACAGGCCGCGCAGGCATTTCCTAGTGCGAGACCATCTGCCCCACTATTTCCTCCTTCGGGCTCCCGAGTCTTCTGTCATTGTACAGATATTCCCTCAGTCTCAGGCCCGGATAGAGTCATGTATGCCAGGCTCCCATCCTGAGCCACTTCTACACCACCCCAGAGCCACAGATAAGAGGCAGCTATGGCAGCATCCAGTTCAAGCAACTATTGTGAGGACTGTGTGATCAGGTCACTGACTCACCCCATGGGGATCAAACCACCCTGGTCCCTGCCTTCTCTGCTTCCTAAGTTAACTGCTGTCAGTCTGATCTGGGCAGGGGGGGGTGGTGTGCTGCTGGGCAAGCCACAGTCAGTCAACCTCGACTCGAGGCTCTGGTCCTGGTTCTGACTCTTAGAATAATGGCTTCTCTCTGGATCACCATTCTTCCATATAAGAGATTTATTGCCGGGCACGGTGGTGTGTACCTATGATCCTAGCACTCAGGGGGGCAGAGGCAGGCAGATCTTTGTGAGTTTGAGGACAGCCTGGTCTACAAAGCAAGTCCAGGATAGCCAGGGCTATACAGAGAAACCCTGTCTCAAAAGAAAAAGAAAAGAAAGAAAAAAAAAATTACTGTTTGCTCAGCCCTGGTGTCTGTCCATATCTGGAAGTTCCCCCTGGGGACTGCATGGTGTCTTGGGACCATGGTGCAAGGGCTGTCTATGTGCAAAGTTTTGCAAGGCAGACAAGAGAGCGCACGGTTTTGTCTGGGTGTTTCTGGCCTTGGCTTCTGCTTACAATGTTGACAGCATGTGTCTGCTGTTTCTCAAGTGCTCTACTTACCCCATCCCCTCCCTTTCTGAGGGAAACTTAATCATCTGTTGTCTTAATGACAGTTTTGCACAGCACATTCCCCAGGTTAATTATCTGTGTAAACCAAACAGCTGCCATTTTAATCTCTTGCGAAGAAGAGAGCTGCAGCCAGTTGGACGTCTCTTCCTCCTCAACACATAAGCACATGAACACCCACATGCCCTCCTGTGCCCACACTGGCCCTGGCCCTGCCTTTCTTTGTTTGAAATGGTCTGCTTTTGTGACCTTCAGAAAGGTTAATGTGTAGGCAGAGGTTGTGTGTGTGTGTGTGTACACTCACTGTATTAACTGCCTTTCGGTTGCTGTGATAAATACTATGACCAAAAGTAACTAAAGAAAGAAAGGGTTTATTTTAGCTTCTGTGCAGAGGAAGAGTCTGTATGATAAGGAGGGCATGACAGTAGGAACCGGAAGCAGAGAGATCATATTTCATCCATACACAGGAAGCAGAAATCGAGAACAGGAAACGAGGAAAGGGTATGAACTCAGAGCCTGTCTCCCAGAGACATATGTCCTCCAGCAAGGGGCCAGCTCCTAAAGGTCCATAACCTCCCAGACTGCACCACTGACGGGTGCTGACTGATTTAAATCCATGAGCCCGTGGAGGGCATTTCTCAATCAAATCACAACACGGATACACACGTTGTCCTACTTACGGCCTCTTATGGCTGTGGCAAGATATCTAATTAAAAGCAAGGTAAGGAAGGTTGTCTGGCTCACAGTCTGAGGACACAGTTATCATGTTGGGGAGAGCATGGCAGCAGGAGCGTGGGTGGCTGGTCACTGTGGGTTCATGGGAAATGGGGGTTGTGGAGCTAAAGCGAAGACGAGAGGAAAGAGGTGCTGAGGGAAGGCCTATAGGTACACTTGGACAGCCTCACCACTCTGGCTTGACTTCTCACCCCACCATTCCTGGGTTCAGGCTCTTATTAATACCAAACATGGCTTTTGCTTCACAGGGAATCAGAGGTTTTATTCTGGGTTGCATATGATTTGCTGTGGTCCAGGAACACAGATTCAAGTCATTCCAAGTGACAGTTACATGGTGGCAGTGGTCACACGGGTGTTTACAGGACAATGCTTATGGGCCACTATATTCACATGTCGGCGGTGGGTGGGCTGCCTACAGCTGCAAGCCTCAGATGCTGTCTGAGGCCACTCAGCTTCTGGGTTGATGGAAGCTCATTGACTGCCAAGCTCATACATTCAGAAGGTTTTACTTGACAGGCAAAGGATGCTGGGTACAGTGCACAGGTAGATGAGGAAGGCTGAAGAAGCCTATCTATCTCTGAATCCATAATACTCTTAACTCCCCACAACCAGGAAGCTCTAATCATCTTTGGAATCTTTAACACAAATATGGGATTTCTAGGAACTCCTCCTCATGTCATGCCTCAAGCAATGCCTGAGAGGCCTGTCTTTGCCAGCTAGGTCCCTGTGGTCACAGCGTGGACTTAGGAAGCCATCATCACGGGTAGAGTTGACTCCCCACATTCAGCACTATAGGGCATCTCTGATTCCAGGAGCGTCTGCCCTTTTTGGGGCAGTGTCTTGAAAAGCTACTCAGTCTCCGCTGTGTGGTGTGGTTGCCATGTGATCTCTGTAAGCTTTATTCAGAATGGCACAGGCCAGCATAGAGTCAGATGCGTGGCACATGAACCCCTGCTTCATCCCTCCAGCTTCCCTAACCAGTAGGCTGGGGTACCCACGTTGGAAAATGTAGTGTAGCAGCCTCAGAGGTCTTGGAAAGGTGAGCCAAGGGTGAACCTGTGGTGCTTAGGAAAGCAGCTGGAGCGTAATGTAATTTGGGGGTGTATAGTGAACCTGGGCTCTATAATCAGCTTTCTCAATTTAGTTTAGACAGCGATAGAGCTGTCTGAACAGTTTTCTCTAAACAAGAAAGGAGATGAAGTTGGAAATGGCTGAACGCCCTGGGACATCTTAGACCTGCCATCTGCTGCAGGCTCTGGCTTTGACCTTTAGTAGTTGTAGGGAGACTTTTGGGGAGCTGATGAACCCAGCATTGAGGAAGGGCTACAGGGTGTTCTCTCTGGTCTCCCTCAACTCTTTCTCTTCTGGAGCTGGGTTTCCCAGCAGCCCTCTGGCAGCATCTTCTTTGTCTTGCTGGATGCCCGTGGATGATAAGCCTGGTCCAGGCAGTCCTAACCCTTGTTAGGACAGGGACAACTTGTAATACACCCACCCTGTGCTTTACCATGGAGGAAGCTGACAAGAGAGATGTGTACTTCACCTTTCTTTTTTCATTTTTGTATAAATGTTTTTTTTAATTGAAGACAGCAGGACCTTTTGCTTTGTGTTATTTTGTCCCTAGCTTCCTCTTTTGGACATGGCTAATGCCCATGACCCTGCATGGACACACATGGCCCCCTGGATCACACCAGAGGGAACTTCATCTTGGCTGAGCAGAGCTTGCTTTCCTAGTGTCCCCTCCTGTCCTTCAGAGCCTTCCTATGCAAGCTCCTTCCTTTTCCACTATGATTTGGGCCCCACAGGCTCCTGTTCGCGCCTCTGCACTGCTTCAGCTCTCTGAAAAAGGTTGTCTTTCATCCAGATTGCTGAGATTCTAGAAGGCTCCAGGAGAAAGCCCAGCCTCTCCAGCTGTAGAGAAAGCAGGAGCCAAGCTGGCTGGAGGCCTGGCAGGCCGGACTGACAAGAATGCTGTCTCTCTTGGATGCAGGCAGCACGCTGGCTATGTGACTTCAGGGAGGGAGGCAGCAGCTGCTGAGAGCAGCCATTGCTGTAGAGAAAGGGGCATAAAGGACCTGTGAGAAGAGCCTCACATGCACTAACATACATACATACATACATACATACATACATACATACATACATACATACGCGCGCGCACACACACACACACACACACGCATGTGCACACACATGCACTACACGAAGAAGGAACCTGAGGCCCAGAGGGAAGCACACAGTTTATCTGTAATGGAGCGTCTACTGTAGCTGTTCTCTTTCAGGCCCACCCTGCTGGTGAGCTGACAGCAGAGCTACTTAAAATACCCACCTGAAGCTGGGGCTGGGCTTCCTTTGAGGCCAAAGCCAATTCCCTCTTCAGCTGTGTTCCCAGACACGAAGCACATAGCATTTGAGCCCAGGAAGCCATCCGATCCCCATCAGTCCCTGTGCACGTGGAGGGGTGATGGAGAAGGCTTGAGGCCCTCATGCCGCTGTGGGACTGTGGGCGGCTCAGAGCAACGAGCCCACACTGATACCGGACACCTTTAGCATATATTATTTTATAATCCCACCTATATTTCTACATACAAAGGTCAATTAATGTTCAATATATAGAAGTTTAAACATATCAAAAGTAACTAAAAGGGAAAGTCACCTAAAGTCCTGTTATAGAGTTATTAGATTGAGCTATTTGTAGCTTACAGGTAAAAATATGTGAATATCAGCAATTTCATGTGTTTGTAGTGATATATTTCCTTCCCAACATAGTCTGTTCCTTAAAAAATATGTTTGAGATGTCTTATATACAAGTTTAAGCTTATCTTTAACCCACAAAGCATTTAATGTAGGCTCTTTGCCATGCAATTAAACAGTTTCTCTAAATGCTTTTTAGCAGTTACATAATATTCTGTCATTTGGGAGCACCAAGGCCACTTTCACCACCTCTGGCTCCTTGTCCAGTCGAAGGCTAAGAAAGAAGCCTTGTGTGGAGTACTGCCCTGGCCAGGCAAGGGCTGGGCTCAGCTCCCAGCAGAGCCTGGGGTGGGAAGGTCTGTGACAGCACTGGCCAGAGGCAGCTGGCCCTCGTCTCTGGTCTCTGTGCTGAGTGTGTATGGAATGGAGTGGAAAATATGCCTGTGGGCAGAGTGTGTGCCAAGGACCAAGTAGGGTCTAGAGCGGCATTGTGCCCTCGCCTTTGCTTGCCCAGAAAAGATGATGCTAAGTTCCCAGGCATCTCACTGATGACACTTCTCCAGTCTCCATGGCAGCCAAGTGAGCTGGAGAAGCTGGGTCCTTCCCAGGGCACTCTCTGTGCTGTGGGCTCCCAAGGTCAGCTTCAGGGTCGCCTCAGGCCCTGCTTGCTGCTCTGTGGATGAGACAGAAATGGCCAGCGTTGGCATGCTTCTGGTGAGGTCTGTCCCTCAGTAGCTCTTTCTTGGGGGAAAATAGAGAAATAGAGTTTATCTCAAAGGTCTGCTGTGAAACTTGAATTTTTTTTTTGATACAAAGTTTCACTTAGCCTGGGCTGGCATGGAACTCATTATGTACCTAAGGATGACGTTGAACTTCTGATCCTCCCACATCCACCTCCTCAGGCCTGCGATTACAAGCATGTACCAGCATGCTCAGTTCTATGCCATACTAGGGATCAGACACAGAGCTTTGTGTATCCTAGGCAAATGCTCTACTACCCAAGCCCCTTAAACAGGTTCTTATATAGCATTTATGTAATACGGTTCTTGATACCAGAACTCCATCACTTAATTTTGTTTTCTTAAGAGACCGGTTTCATTATGTTGCCCATCCTGAGACCAAACTTGAGTTTTGCCTTAGCCTCCTGAGCAGCCGGTAGCATAGGCACTCAGCTTAACATTTGACTTCTTCCTTTTCCCACACTCCTTCCAAACACGCTGAGTTCAGGAAAGAAATAGCTGTTGATCACATGGAGAAAATAGCTGGACATGTTGAGCATTGCCAATCATTGCTCATTCATTCATTTATTCAGCAGGTACTTGGTAGGTACTTAGGTACTTAGCAGGTATGCCAGGTGCTTTCTCCATGCTGGGAGGCAGTGGGAAGGAAGGCAAGCCCTTGTCCGCATGGAGAATACACTGTTAAAAGGGAAGACAGGAAGTCAACAGAAGTCTACAGGAAGTACATAGTGTGGCAAGCAGCAAGATGTGCTCAGAGAAATCCAGCAGGGAAGGTGGGTGTGGCCAGGATGGAAACTGGCTGGGAGTGACAGGCACAGTCTAGTTGGGGAACAGCTACCAGTGTTTACTACGGCATTTTTGGCTGTGATGAGGAAGGGTGACCGTGCTGTTCCTTCACTGACTTGGAGTGAGAACTGCAAAGGCGGAGGAAAGCAGAGGCCTGAGGGCAGGACCCTTGGCTCTCCCTCCCTCCTGGGCCAGTGCTGTGAGCACACAGGGGCAAAGTGGTGTTGGTTGAGGAGCGTGCACAGCTCGTGAGCAGGTCCAGCATGGTCATGGAGCGTACCTGAGTACATGACATGGGCTGAGGCAGCATGCCGCCTTCCCTGCACACTGCTGAGGCTGAGCAGCTGCAGGGCTGTGGATGAGAAAGACTTGGGGAAGAAGAGGTTGGGTGGAGAATCAGCAAGGCGCAGCCGTCTTGTCCAAGCCTTGCTTATGCTTGTGAGTGAATGTTCAGCCGTCAGCTGTGCTCTTGGATTTGGGGCAGGTTTTGGGCTACCCAAAGGGAGCAGATGTTTGTATGTGGAGCTCAAGGAAGCTGGGGCAGGGCCGCTCTGTGTCTGTGGGAGTGGTATGTGTTTCATGTGTGCTCAGAGCTACAGACTCAGACCAACCACCACTCTGGTCATCTTCAGTATTCCGTCGTTCTCTGCCTTGACATGGAGCCCATCCGCACAGCTCTGGTGTTCAGCTCCATGTCCCACTCAGAAGGTGCGGGTGCCGTTTGCCAGGCCCACCTTGGGGAGGCAGCTGTGATGGTAGTGCTGTCAACTGGATGGGCTCTGGAGTGAACCCGTCATTTTGGGCATGCCTGTGCGGGGATTACCATGATTGTGTTTACTGTGGGTGTGGCTGGATCCTGGGCATGCTCTGAGTTGCGTTCATTCTGTTCTGTTCCTTGACTGTGGCTGTGATGTGAGCAGCTGCCTCAAGCTCCCGCAGCCTTGACTCCCCGGGTATGGTGGGCTGTTTCTGTCTGTTGGCTGCAGGGCTCGCTGAGGCTGGGGAGAGGGTGTGCGTGGGAGGGCCAGCCTTATTGCACTCTTAGTCACAGTGGCGGATGCCTGAGGGACTCAGACATTGGGAATCAGTCTTTCTGACAGATAGGTTGAACCCTCCTGAGGTAGCAGAGGCAGCAGCAATGGTCAGAGGAAATCTGACAAGGACGGAGTACATCTTGAATAAACCCTTTCTCTGTGAAGTGGATTTGGTCAGAGATTTTATTACAGTATTAGGAAAAGGAACCAAGACACTGTAGACAGGGCATCCTGGAGCTGGGAAGCGGTTAAGCCACCATCAAGTAGGATGGGCATAGTCATCAGAGGAATCGGGATCACGCTATGGGCCCATCTCACAAATATGGCTTCCTTAGTGAGCGGTCTAACCTCCAGAGACCAGCGCTGTGCCTGGCACATGAAACACTTTCAGCAAATAGCGTGGAGTGACTCTGACTCAACCCTCCTTCCATGTGTTGAGGAAAAAGAGCGGGCCTGGGAACTGAGTAACGGACCTAGCACCAGGACCTCCAATTTCCACGTTCTCTTTGTTCCCTGTTAAGGCAGGTGCCAAGCTAGTGTGGCTTTCTCCTCCTTTCTTCTTCCTGCCCACACCTCACCTCTGCAGTTTCTCTCTAAGGCATGGCACAAGCCAAGATATTCCCACCACTGGGTACCCTCTCCCGCCTCAACATTGGTTTACTCTGCTTTGAGGCCACAGAATTAAGCTAAGAGATGACGGGTAGCTCGGGGAAGAACGTCCTCTTTCTGGTGTGTAGTGACACTGGCGGGCCCCCTGAGGGTGGGATTCCAGATGAAGGTGTGTGCTGGGACCCCAGGGCATAGGAGAGAGCTCCTGAGGATGCCCTCTGAGCTCCACCATCTCCCTCTCTCACAGTGGCAGATGAAATGCTGCAAGTGTGATTCCAGGCTGCCTCACAATTACAACAGCCACCGAGTGGAGAACATCGCCTCGTCTGCAGGCCCCATGCGCTGGTGGCAGTCACAGAACGGTGAGGGTCTGCCATGGCAGAAGCCCATGATGATGGAGGTGCCACAGGCTGGGGCACATGGAAGTGTTCAGAGATGATTTGGGTATCTGTGGCAAAGGGTGTGGGAGGCAGGGAGGCAGAGCCTCCCAGCTTGCTTTGGGGGTTTGTTGGATGCTGTAGGCAAAACCATTTACTTACAATGAGGAGAAGGTGTGCAAGGGAGGGGACCACGTGTGTTTCCCCTTGCCCTTGTCTCTGTGGGTGTGTGTGTGCATGGAAGAACAAATCTGTGACAGACAGGCTGGGAGCCTCTGAGGTTTCAGAGGTGTCAGTGATGATGAGACACACCATCTGACAGGACAGTGACACATTGGCTCACTCCTTTCCCAGAGGTGGCTCAGAGTCAGGGTTAGAGATGCACTGGCTGCCCTGAGCTCTCAGGGCATTTGGGGAAGGTCATCGTGCGTTCTTGTACTTCCAGATGTGAGCCCCGTGTCTCTGCAACTGGACCTGGACAAGAGAATGCAGCTTCAGGACATCATGATGGACTTTAAGGTTTGCTTGTGGAAACCTCAGGAGGAGGAGAGGAACCTGGGCGGGAGGAGAACACTCGTCTTATCTGCTTAAGCTGGGTGGTGGTCATACGCCAGCCATCCTCCTTCAGGGCAGGCACCCTCACTGTGACTTGTGCTATGGTGACAACAGACGGCTGGCCACCACAGAAGAGGCTCCTTCCTAGTCCCCTGTCCTGGCCATGTGCAGTCCTCTCTGCAGCCAGCATCTTCAGCCTGTCTAACCAACTCTACCCTGGCGCATGCCAGTTCTGCTGGGCTTGGTTGCCGTATACGATTTAGATATGAATCGTCCTTGAACTAGCTCACGTGTTGATAGCTCGGTCCGCACATCAAGTGGGGTGGACCTAGTCATCAAGAGGTATTGGGATCACGAGGCCTCTGAAGTAGCCAGTTTATCAGTCCATTGATGGACTAGTGATAGCATCAAGACAAACTTTCTGGTGGGCCTGCTTGGAAGAACCAGCCAGTCACTGGGGGCATGCCCTGTGGGGCCCCATCTGCCCTGGGCATGCCCTTCCTCTGCTTCTCTCCCTCTCCCTACTCCTTGTCTTTCTGGCAGTCATCAGTGATTTGCTCTTTTCCGTTCCCCTGAGTGTAGCCTATAATCCCAGCATTGAGGGAGAGGGCAGGGGCAAATGGATGCCGGCAATCCTAGCTGAGTCAGTGAGCTCCAGGTTCAACAATAATGCCTATCTCAGAAAACAAGTCAGAGAAATATGGAGGAAGATATCAACCTCTAGCAGCCATTTGCTCACATGTGACCACCCCCCCCCACATGTGAATATATAAGCATGTGTGCACAAATATATAAAATAAGTAGAATATGCCAGGAATATAGGTCTACATGGTAAACAACTATTAATCAGGCTTCATTGCTGTGGGGGAAAAAAAACCTTGAGAAACCAGCTTGTGAAGAAAGGACTTATTTTGGCTCAGGATGTCAGAGGATTCATTGACTGAGCTGAGGCCAACCATCATGGCAGAGAGCAAGAGATGGCATGGACCAAGCTGCTAATGATGGAGAGACAGACTGAGCTAGGGACCTGAACTCAGGTCCTCAAGCTTACCTGGCAAGCACGGCTCTGTCATCCTCCCAGCCCCTGGTGGGAGGATCACCTTTGATGATGAGGTCAAGTTTACCCAGCAGCCAGGAGCTTCCCTACCACAGGAAGGAAATGAAGTGCTGTATCTCCCCAGAGAACAGTCCTTCCCATCAGTGCGATGGCCTCCTGAATCCCGTCCTCCTGTCTTAGAATCTCCTCCCGAGATGCTCCTTTTAGAGGGCATGGTTTCATTCATTTGTGATAGGTCATGTGTTGTTGTTTTTTTTTTTCCGAGAGGATTTGCTTTTATTTTTTCTACAGAAATAGTCAAGCATGAAAAGACAAAGTTTTTAGTAAGATCAGACAAATCAGGAAACCCGCAAGACTTTCCCCACTTGAGAGCAGTGTGAGGCGAAACCTGACAGGACCCGGTTTCTTTTCTGGCGGAGAAAGTTGGCTCTGAGAGCCCTGCCCTACAAAAGGTCAGAGTATTTTGAGAAATGCCAGCAGAGTTTGAACCGATGCCCAGTCTCTCAAGGTGACAGTCTCGAAAGGCAGCGTTAACTCGGCACCGTTGAATGCGTTCGCTGCTCTGCTGCCTCCCGTCCTTGCGTCGGCCACACGTGTACCAAACACTGACAGTCTGTAGGGACAGCGTCAGGTTCAGGGGTAGCAGCTGAGTAAAGTGAAGTCACAGTGAACCTGGTTTTACTGAGAAGAGAAGGCAGAGTGGGCGTGTGTGGGAAGGGCCGCAGTGGCATTGTGGTGACGAGCCTGGGGAGGGCATCTGGCTTGCCCTGGGGTGGGGTTGCTGGAGAATCTACCTTACAGCCAGGCCATGCTCATTCCAGGCAGAAGCTCTCGCAAAGCTTCAAAGCTAAGAGCGAGGAACAAGAACGCACAAACAGGCGAGAGGCCCCACGGGGTCTGGGGGGTCAATGTCTGTGGCTGTGAGAAGGCTGTAAGTCACACACCAACAGTGTGGACTCCGCACTCAGTGTGCACGGACGCTGGGCTGGGAACACGCAGGCAGAGGGGAGGGCGATCAGGGCGCTGCTCTCTGCTGGGGATAGCTGTCCCCTTCCCTAGGGACATAGGGCAGTTTCTGGAGACATTTTGGTTGCCCCATCTATGGGTATGGAATGAGGGGTGCTGGGTTGTGCCCTGTAGTTCACAGGACAGCCTGACGGCTTTGTCCACCCCCAAGTGGGAACTATGGTGCAGCTGAGAAACCCTGCCTAGGAAGCAGGACGCTGGCTAGTAAACAGAACTGTGTGCTGTCCCTGAGGGAGCCCCATGCTGGATGGGAAACATGGCGGGGGCCAGCAAAAGGATGCAAGTCAGATAGGTGTAAAAACCTCCATCCAACAGAAGGTGGGAAGGAACCCTGGGGGGACAAGGGCTCCAAACAGAAGGAGACAGGTAGGGAGACTGAGGAGGGTGTGGGCTCATTGAGGTTGGGGCCGCTGAGGGCCAAGCAAGGGGCGCAGGGCCTTTACACACAAGGTCAGGTTAGAGTTATTTGAGAAGGGTGGGCGTGTTGGTCATCATTCTGTCACTGGAACAAAATGAAGAACTTACCAGGAGAAGGGAGTGGTTCGGCTTCCAGGTGCTCACTTGGTCTGTTGCTTTGGGGCCCATGCAGGGCTGAACATGGTGCCAGGCAGTGTGGTGGAGCCGAGCGTGTCATTGCTTGGTGGCTAGCGTGGGGGCAGGGCTGTGACTGCTCATCACTCCTCCCTGACCTTCTCTGCAGCCCTTGCTGTTGCTGGTCCACCTCTCCCTCCTCTGCAGGAGCCTGCCTCTGCCATTGTGTCCCTGTGGGATCCTACTGGCGCCTCTTTCCCTCGGCCACTCAGCCCTACTCTGCCCCTGCCCCATGTCTCTCCAGGGTCTCATGCCAGCTGGCATGTTGATTGAACGCTCTTCTGACTTTGGCAATACCTGGAGGGTGTACCAGTATCTGGCCACAGACTGTGCCAGCACCTTTCCCCAGGTCCACCAGGGCCAGCCCAAGAACTGGCAGGACGTCCGGTGCCGGCCACTGCCCCAGAGGCCCAACGGGCACCTAACTGGAGGAAAGGTAGGTACAGGGAACCTGAGCCAGCAGGCAGAGGGAGGAAGCCCGTATCCCCAAGGCAAGAAGTGAGGGCATGCCAGGTCAGGTCATCTTGCTGGGACCTTCTAGAATCATGTTGAGGCGCCCACTGCATCGTTAGCCATGACTTTCCCTGGCATCCTGCTTCAGGGCTCATGGGTGCATCCCTCTGTGGCCTTTTTGTGAGGACTTTGGGCTACTTACACACAACTGTGCAAAGAGCACAGGTAATTTCATTTTTATAGGATATATCATAAAATGATTTTTTTTTTTTTTGGTTTAATATATCAGTCTGCCAGACTGGAGGAAAATTCAAGAATAACCCAGAGCTCCAAAGGCATCTTCAGTGAAAAGTACAACTTGGCTCTCGAATCTTCCCCATGTGGTCATGCTCTTTCCCAAAGCATTTCCCTCTCCACAAGGAGAGGGCTGTCACTTCCTCAGTGGAGAAGCTGCTCTGGGACGGGCAGGCTGAATGCTGCCCCCATGTGGCCGCAGGTCTCCTTGCGCCCTCCTAACTCAGCGTTTCTCAACCTTCCTAAGGCTGTGACCCTTTAATACAGTTCTTCACGTCGTGGTGTGCCCCAACCATAAAATTATTTTGTTGCTACTTCATAACTGTAATTTTTCATCTGTTATGAACTGTAGTGCAGTTATCTGTGATTCCAGATGGTTTTAGGCGACCCCTGTGAAAAGGTCATTCCATCCCAGAGGGGTCGCAGTCCAGAGGTTGAGAATCACTGACCTAACAGGTACTTGGTAAAATCTTTACGCAGCCTGTGTCTCCGTTCATCCCTAACGCACAAGGCTTATTCCTCATTTGTAGGGATGGAAATGAAAATCCAGGAGGTCACATGTGGTGAGCAGCTTGTAGAATAAGTAAAAGCCTACTCAAAACTGACGTGACCATGGTGCCAGCACTGAGAGTTCCCTTCATCCACCTCTGCTCAGGCACTAGAAAGTACTGTCTCTCATGCGTGACAATGCCAGATACAACCCACTGTTGTCTCTACTTAATGCGAGAAACTAAAAGGAGGGCTGGTGAGGTGGCTCACGTGGAAAGTGCTTGCCATGCAAACCTGAGGACGTGAGTGTGATCACCAGAACCCATGTCAAGGTGGAAGGAGAAAACCAATCCACAAAGCTGTCCTCTGACCTCCGCACCCACACCATGGCACACACACACAGCAATAATGAAGAGAAATTTAAATTAAAATAACAGAGAGAGAGAGAGAGAGGAGACAGGGGGAGATGGGCATAGAGGACGCTCTTTTAGGGTCTAGTGGTCATCTGCTCCCAGCACAGGCAGCAACCTCACTGCCTCACCTCAGGTTCCTAGTGAGAAGGGGCAGAATGAGAATGAGGCCAGAAGGGAAGGGCCTTCTGAGCCTGGAGCACACTTCCATCCTCTGCAGCCACGACTTTCTTCTCTCTGAACAGGTCCAACTTAACCTTATGGATTTGGCGTCAGGTATCCCTGCATCTCAGAGTAAGAAGATTCAAGGTTGGTTTGACTCTTCTTCTCTCCCATGGGACTGATCATTGGAGCATGAAGCTGTTTGCAACCCGGGTCATGGACATTTCCAGTTCCTTCCTACTTCTTTAGTGTGTTTGGGAAGTGGTGCCCGCCCTCCTTACCCTCAGGGATATGTGAAGGATGTGGGAGCTGAGGGCTGGGGTGTCTGTGGTGTACCAGTGAGGCAGGAAAGAAGGAGACTCCACTGGCCTCTAACTTCCTGTCTTTCCTCCCCCCGCCCTCCCTGATGGTGACACTTTCAGAATTAGGGGACATCACAAACCTGAGAGTCAACTTCACCAAGCTGGCCCCTGTGCCTCAGAGGGGCTCCTATCCACCCAGCGCCTACTTTGCAGTGTCTCAGCTACGTCTACAGGGCAGCTGCTTCTGTAACGGACATGCCAACCACTGTGCGCCCAGTCGCCCTACGGGTCCCACCACTGCTGTGCAGGTGATAGACAAACCGGAGTGACAGACAGAGGAGGGCGGAGTGGAAGGGGAGGGACCAGAACAGACCTTCCCACAAAGCAGTGCAGCTGCTCAGCTTCAGTTGTGGATTTTGCTGGTGATGAAGCTCGTAGCACTTGCCCAGACTGTGAAAGGCCAGAGCAGGGTGGGGAGTTAGGTCGTGGGGGCTGGAACACTTGGAAGGTACAAGCTGGAGAAATAGGAGTTCAAGGCCATTTCATAGTGAACCTGAGACTAGCTGGGCCGCTCACCATCCCGAAACAAGCAAACAATAGAAACAAAATGGACATAGGTATTTAGTAAGTGTTCAAGAACAAAGGCAAAACTACTGTTTCCGGAAACTGAATGGCATAGTTAGGTCTGCTGGGGATGGTTTCAGCTGCATGTGGGTGTGTGGGTGCAGGCAAGGCTGAGGCACAGTTTCTCAGCCTGAGTCTCACAGCATTGTGTACTACAGAAATTACTGTGTGCATATGAAAATATTATCACGACCTGTGAGATATGAGAGCCAAAGTAGCCTGCCCAGACCTCTACTCTCAGATACTCTGATTACATTACTTTTGAGCTCCAGGTTGTTCTAATGTCCTGTGAGGTTGAAGACCACTGACCTCAGGGTTTACTCACCTGGCAGTGAGGTGTAGATCCGGGTGAGAGGTCAGTGCTTAGAGTGTATACACGGTCCGCTCCGGGCACCAGCCAGCGCTGATGCAGCAGGGTTGTGTAGAGAAGCTCTAGTTCATCAAGCTCTGGGAGTTCACAGAAGGACCCTGGGAGGGGGAGAGAGGGGGAGGGGGAGGCAGGAAGGGGAGGGAAGGGGAGAGGACTGCAGTGAAGGAGCACTGGGGCCTTATTTTTGCTTTTCCCGGGGTGTCAGTTTGCCAACCTAAGGGTGTGTGGTGCTCAGCGTGGTAGCAGAGAGGCAGGAGGGGCTCACAGCAGTCTGCTGAGAGGGAGGATAGCAGAGAGGGCAGCTCTGTCTCTGCTCTGCCCAAGTCTGGGCCGGCTCCTGCTGAGGAGCACCCAGGAACCTCCAGCATCTCTCGGGGCACAGGAAGAGGTTAGGAGAGCTCGAGGCTGAGGAGGAGAGATGCAGGAGTGTGAGGAGCAACTCACAGGACTGCACCCATGCCTCAGCCTTGTTCCTGAGGTCCAAGGTTCAGATGGAACATGGCCAGGGCTCTGGTGTTTGTAAAACACTGTCCAGGTGACGATGTCTGCAGTCAGCACTGCCATTTACAGAGCTAAAGGGACCTGTTTGGGCCTAGGAAGAGGGAGAGAGATGCTCCACCTGGCTAACAAATGCAGAAATTAATTATGGCAGGCAAAACCCATCAGAACTGGCCAACAGGAAATGCCAGCTTGCATAGGGAGAGGCTGGAGATTCAGCTGTGGCAGAGAGGGGAAGGGCCTAGGCGTGAACAGGTCCCGGAGTGCCAGGCTGTGGAGGTGGGGCTTAATCGGGGAGGCAATTAGCATACAATAGTGGTTATATTTTTACACTTAATGAGTCGTAACAGCTCACCATGCAGTTCAACCAGCCAAACAGCTTAGTTACAGATTGCCAGAACGAAGCTGCAGAGAACAGCAGCCTTTAGAGTCCCACAATTTATTAGTGAGATGTCCCTGTGCTTCAACTGAGCACTGGCTGTGCAGCACAGGTACCAAGGAGCATGGAAGAGCCTGTGAACACTTGCTAACATACAATGTATGCATGCGTGTATGTGCATACACACACATACACACATACATACACATATACACACAGACACATACACACACATACATACACATACAGACAGACAGACACATACACACACATACACACATACACACATGCACACACAGGAACACATGCAAATGCATACACACGCATTGACCTCTCACAGGCACACAGTATGAGTGCTCACATACAGATCCACCACAGTGTTACAGGAACTGGGAAAAGGCTGAAGCACTTGGACGTGAGGCATTTCAGTGTGGTGTCCGGGGCTTGAGTCTAGGCGAGGTCTTGAGGGACAGCCATGTTGGTCTATGGGAAGTTGGCAGGTCCAGCCCTTGAGCTTTCCTGTACAAACGGTTTCTGGAAACCACTGTCTCCTCTTCCAGGTCAGCAATGTCTGCGTCTGCCAGCACAACACTGCTGGCCCCCACTGTGAGCGCTGTGCCCCCTTCTACAACAACCGGCCATGGGGACCTGCGGAGGGCCAGAACACCCACGAGTGCCAAAGTAGGAGCCTGAATCAGCCCCCACTGCAGCAATGGGGATGGGGCTGACCTGTTTCTTACCTGGAACACTGGGGACCTGGCTGTGTTATGTAGAAACTGTATTTCAGATGTCTGGTTTGGAGAGGGGCTAGAATCCTCTCACAACCTCCACCCCTATTCTGTCAGTCCTGGAAGAGCCAGGCCCTCTCTAAGCCCTTGATCTGGCTCCAGTGGTCACTCCCCTATACCCAGTGGTCACTCCCCTATACCCAGTGTTCACCCCCTCCCATACCGAGTGGTCTTGGGCACAGAGCCTCTGTCTGTGCAGGTCACAGGTGGCAGGCACCATCTGTGACTGTGCTGAGGCTAGAGTGCATGTCCCGCCCTCCTTTTCTTCTGGAGTCCATTCCATACCAGGAACCGGGAGGCCTGTCCACTCTTCCTGACCATGCAGCCTTCCCCAGTCTCCCTGAAACTGGGCTTTGCTTCCTTGCTCCGCACCTTGCAAAGTCGATGCAGGAGCCAAGTGCTACTCTGGTCCTGTGCTGGTCTGTGAACCTCGGGTCTCCCCCCTCTAGGGTGTGACTGCAATGGGCACTCAGAGACCTGCCACTTCGACCCCGCTGTGTTTGCTGCCAGCCGAGGGACAAGCGGGGGCGTGTGTGACAACTGCCAGGACCACACTGAGGGCAAGAACTGCGAGCGCTGTCAGCTTCACTATTTCCGGAATAGACGGCCCGGCGCTCCCATTCACGAGACCTGTATCCGTGAGTAGTGGCTTTAGGGAAGGTTACTGTCTACCCGTTCTCCCCAGCTTGTCTCTGGTGACATGAAGGCCATCAAGAAGCAAGGAAGCCTTGGTCCCAAGGAAGGACTTGTGGGGTTGTTTTATCTTAGCTGTGCTCTACTGAGTCAGTCCTATGGATTGGGGAGGGCAGCCTGTGAACATAGTCATGGGTGTCACTCAGGAAGTAAGGACCACAGAAGCAAGAGGTAATACTCCTCAGGAGCCAAGCATGGGCACAGCTGCTTTGCATTCACGGTTTTCTGCTCTGAAGAAATTGCTTTTCTCATGTGGCAGATGGGGAAACAGGCAAAAGGGCTGCATGCTTGGCTGGGGTCCGGATGCTGGAAGCCCATGGTAGGATGGGGTTTGGAGCAGACGACCCCGCTCTGTGCTCTGATTTTCCTTTGCTCCCACCTCTCAGCCTGCGAGTGCGACCCAGATGGGGCAGTCCCAGGAGCTCCCTGTGACCCGTTGACTGGCCAGTGTGTGTGCAAAGAGCATGTGCAAGGAGAGCGCTGTGACCTTTGCAAGCCTGGCTTCACTGGACTTACCTTCGCCAACCCACAGGGCTGCCACCGTGAGTAGAGGACATGGGGAGGTGCAATGTGGTAGGCAGTGGGCCGTGTGCACTGTGGGACCAAACCTTGTCCTTGCAGTGTCCTCTTCAGAGGAAACCCTCTCCAGGCGCTGTGTACTCCACCACTGTCCTCCAGCAAGTGGCAGCACAGGCCTGGGCTGGAAGTGGATTTGAGTCAGCCAGCACCAGGCCAGGCCAGGTGCCAAACTTCCAAGCAGCTGAGAAGCCACAGGGGCCTTAGAGTCAGCCATGCTGTACATAAGTTGCAAGGCCCTGCAACTTGCCAAAGCCCACCGGCAGAGTCGAATGGTTCTTGAGTCGGGAGTGAGGATTGAAATTAATAAACCAAAAAACAACACATGGAACCTTTCTGAGAGACTCTAGTGAAAACTAGACGCCTTGCTTTATTCCAGACTGCTTTTAAGTCAGAGCAAAAGCCCCTTAGCACAATGCATGAATTCACAAGGAAGTCAAGCAAAAGGTGTGACTTTGACAAGACATCCCACCTGCTGTCTCAAACAAAAGGAGATAGACTTGGAAATTTCTCAAAGTAGTCTTTCCATTGAGATCTAAATATCAAAGCAAGCTGGCAGACCAGTGACTCCCAACAGGTCTCCCTTTTTTATTTTTTATAAATTGACCCTAACTTAAGACCTATGGAGCGGAAGATTGTGCCTGTCTTAGGTTGTCTCTCTTAAAAGACACATTGGTACATGAATTCCGTCATTCATGCTCTGTCTTAGGTTGAATATTTTTTAGAGAGCTTACCTATCTTTGACTACCAACCTCTGCTAGGGTAGACACTGGGGTTTAATCTTATGCAGATCAGATCAGCTTTAACATTCTAAAAGGCCTTCAGGAAGGTTTTAATTGTCTCTGGTAGGAGATGTGCTCCTGCTAAGAGTAATAAGCCAAGTACAAAATAACATTCCATAAAAGTGATTTAAAAGATGACCCCTTGTGTAAATACCAAGCCTCAGAAACATTCACAGGAATCATAGTAAGAGGCTGTCAAACAATCAGAACCCATTGAAAGCTTAGACATACAGTTTAATTTACATTGATGGCAAGAAACATTCAAGTTTGAATCTTGTTAACATTCCCAAACAACAAAGCATAAGGAGAATTTACATAGGCAGTTACAGGGCATCCCAAGAGTTTCTTGACAAGCTTCCAAATATAGGTCTGCTGAAAACCAGAATCAGACCAAAGTCCCATAGTCAGTCCTCTTTTCATTCTGTTTGATTTTGTTGAGAATTGTCCTCATTCTCAAGTCCAGTCCATTGTGTAAGAGCTTTTTCTGCATGGCATTTTCTCCCAGAAGCAGAATGAAACAGGAGGGTCAGGAGCATAAGCCCAATGCAGCTTTCTGTTCACAATCAGGACAGAATTCACCATGGTCAACAGCAGCAACATCCTCTTTCCGGGGAGCATTTCCTGCAATTCACACTAGCCTTTCTGGGATCCACTTGGCTCCTTCTGCATCCTGCGGATAAACACAAACATGCCCTCTTCCCCATACTAATACGGGGTCGGGCCCTACCATATTCCAGTAATTGGATCTTTCCATTTTACTTGGGCATAATTATCTTTGGCATTAGGATGCCACAATTGATCAGCTGCAGAACAGCCTGGTAGATCCACATTCAAAAAATTTAAAATAAAGAGAGCATGATTAAGATAATTCTATCAGTAGACTTGGAAAGGGGCAGGGAGGAGATGAGGGAGGGAGGGCTGGGATACAAAGTACATAACCTGTGATTAATATAAAATAAAAATGTTAATAAAAAAGATAATTCTGTGGTGTTTGGGGATATAACTCCCCCCCCCCTTTTTTGCATTTGGTTCTTAAGAGATCCGTGGGCTTGTTCCACAACTCCTTGGCCTTAAGGATTATATGGAACACCCGTTTTATGATTTGTATTTATTTGCACACAAAAACGCCAAAAAGCTTGATTAACATATGTAGTACCATCATCAGTCTTTATAATGGAAGGAATAACTATTGTAGCAAAACAGTTTAGTTTTTCAAATTTGGGGATATGAGTAATGCCCATTTGTTCTTTAGAATGGTTCCAACCCTAAGTTTTAAGTAAGTTAACTTTATGTTACAGATTTTAAACATACACAATGACCAATAATCTACAGCCAAGACATAGTGAACACATTCAAGACAGACAAAACACCTTGCTATTTGTTGAATCCAATTTTTTATGACCATAGGAGCTTTGTAGCAGAATTAACCATTAGCTTTATTACTAAAAAAACTGAGAAGCTGCCTTTTATTTTAAAACTCTGGTGATTTTAGCCTTAGCTTGACATTGCTCAGTAAATTCTAACTTCTGTAACAAATGATCTTCTCCTGCCAAACATTTTCTTACAAATTGCTTCCAGTCCCCTGGGCAGAGGGCCTCAGTAGACAAGGACTCTAACAGAACTTGAGTAAAAGCTGATGTAGGACCTGCAGGCTGGTCTCATAGCAGAGCTCAACTTTTGGTGGGTGTACCAGCCCTGCACTGTGTTAGCCTTGGTTTCTGTCTGCAGAATGAGAATCTGGGACATAGTCCCCAGAAGCAGGGCCAGACATCTTGGTAGGGAGGGCCCCTGAGGTTACAGAGGGAAGGTGTTTCTCCAGGGCTGGGCCCTCTCTGGTGCATGTTTCCTGGGACCAGCTCTCTGTGGGAGCCTTCCTGTGCTCACTGGCCTTCCTTCCCACAGGCTGTGACTGCAGCATCTTAGGTGCCCGGCAAGATATGCCTTGTGAGGAGGAAACTGGACGCTGCTTGTGTCTGCCCAACGTGGTAGGCCCCAAATGTGATCAGTGCGCCCCTACCCACTGGAAGCTGGCCAGCGGCCAGGGCTGTGAGCCCTGTGCCTGTGACCCTCGAAACTCCCTCAGCCCCCAGTGCAACCAGGTACGAGTGATGTTGGCTCAGGGCTCTTCAGTCACAGAGGGGTCCTGCCTTCCAGTGTCCCTCTCTCTCTCTCTCCTGCACACTGTCCTCTGGCCTTCCTATAGGCAGGCAAGGCTACATCTATGCCCTTCCTGCCTGTGAGAGGCCACCAGATATCCCTCCCTCTGTAGCTCTCAGCTGCGGGCCAGGCATGTCCCCACACCTTCCGCAGCTCAGGGCTGAAGTCTTTGAGTGAGAGTGCTGGTCTTGAGGAGCACCAGAGGGTCTGGGGCACGGTTTCTGGGAACGAGGCCAGGCAGGGGCTGGAAGGGTCCCCCATGGTGCTCTCTTTATTTAGTTCACAGGGCAGTGTCCTTGTCGGGAAGGGTTCGGCGGCCTCACGTGCAGCTCTGCCGCCATTCGTCAGTGTCCCGACAGAACCCATGGAGACGTGGCCATGGGGTGCCGAGGTGTGTGTTTACTACATGGTCAGGCAGCAGGCACGCAGAGGGCTGGGGTAAGGGAGGCTTGGCGCAGGGCCTTGACATGGTCAGACCTGCTGTACTGTCTGGGCGGCCCTGTGAGCACCTGCCGTTGAAGACTGCCTGGCCCCCTCGAACCTGGGTCACGTCAATGAGGGCAGTCCTCGCAGCTCCAGAGGGCCTTGCCAAGAGCAGTGGCCAGCAGCAGTGGAGAAAATGGCTCTTGCGTTTTTTCTGGGGGCTTAAGTATCAGCAATGGCGTGGGACTAACAGCAGCATTGGTCTCAGCCTTGAAGAGCCTGAGCAACCTGCTTTCCTTTCACTCTTCTTCCTCTTACAGGGAGGTGCTGAGGAGGGAACATGCCTGTGCCTCGGTTGCCTCCTAAACTGACACAAGAAATCAGTGTGAATGCATGATGGGTGTGCTGGTCAGACAGGTTCACGTGCATGCAAATGTGTAACTCGGAACGTGCCCAGCATGTGGCAGGTGCAAAGGACTCGCTTTCTGTCTGTCACCGTGAAGGCTGGCTTCTGCTCTAGCTGCTGTTATCTGATAGTCCCCGTCTTTTCATCCTCCCCATGCTCCGTCCTCTTCTTGGCCCCCAGCCTCTGAATGTCATTTCTTCCAACTCTAGCCTGTGACTGCGACTTCAGAGGAACTGAGGGTCCTGGCTGTGACAAAGCCTCAGGCCGCTGCCTCTGCCGCCCCGGCTTGATGGGGCCCCGCTGTGACCAGTGCCAGCGAGGATACTGTGACAGCTACCCAGTATGCGTGGCCTGCCACCCTTGCTTCCAGGCCTATGACGCGGACCTCCAGGAGCAGACTCAGCGCCTCAGCGGTCTCCGTAATGCCACTGATGGCCTGCAGACAGGGCCAGGTCCCGATGACCACGGCATGGCCTCTCGGTTGCTAGATGCCAAGAACAAGATGGAGCAGATTGGACAAATCCTAGGGGACAGCTCTGTCACAGAGCAGGATGTGGCTCAGGTGGCAAATGCCATCTTGTCTATCAGGTTGGCTCTTTTCCCACTAAGCTGCTAGAGGAATCATGCCAGTGGACTTGGGGAGGACCACACTCGTCCATTCCTGCCCATGGGCATTTTCACACTCATCCTTTCTTGGCTACCTAGACAGGTCTGGGAAGGTAGAGTAGTGTTATTGCGTCCATTCTGCAGATGTGTGCAGACACACACCCAGAGCCCAGTGTCTTCCTGAGCCTGCGCTGCCAGTGGGATGAGTCACCTTGGCAGAGGGCACCCAAGAGGCAGGACACTAAAAATATCTGTGAATTTGTCTTTAGAATGGAAGCAGTCACACCCACACTGCCTCCTACCAACAGAGCGCCTTCTTTGGGAGATCAGGTTCTGGAAGTTTCTATAATTAGCTTATGTTCCCTGAGCATCATGGATGGATGGTGCCAAGCACAAAAAGAATAAGAAAGAGGCTCTGCTCTTTATGGGGCATTTGGACATTTTGGGCAGTGTGGGATTTGGGGGCTTTGTGGATGAGCTAAAGCTTGTTGGAACTTGTGTGTGTGTGTGTGTGTGTGTGAGTGCGCAGGTACATGTGTGTATAAAGGTCAGAGCAAGGTGCTGGGTGTCTCCTGCTGTCACTGTATGATGTACTGCCTTGAGACAGGATCTCCTACTGGCCAAGACGCTCACTGTTTTGGTTAACGCCTAACTTTCAATGTATGTACTGGAGATTTGAAGTCAGGCTTTTGCAGTTGCAGAACCAACATTCTTATCTACTGAGCCATTTCCCAGCCCTCCCACAGAGGCTTTAGAGTACCTAGCACTATCCAAGTACTATGCAAATTCCCAGGGACATTAAAGTATTAAGGCTTGGTCTTCACAGGCCAAGGGCTAACTAAGGTATCTGTCCTATAAATGGTGACGTGGCATGTGGCACACGTCAGAGAACCTCATTCGGGAGGCCATGGTGGCCTTCACAGGGGAAGCGCTATATGGCCCAAGTCTCAGAGTTAGGCAAGCAATTACAGGTGGTCAACTTAGGGATGTGCTGTGTTTCTGTAGGCCGGAGAGGGGTGCTGTGCCCAAGCGAGGTTGTGTGGGAGAGTGCAGGAATGTCAGAGGGCATGAGGCATAAGGACGGAGAGCCCCTGGCTCCTCAGCTCAGGACCCGAGCCTCTGCCAGGTGGGAGTGCCAACGAGCATGCAGGGCTAGACGGGTTGGAGCTCCATGGTGGAGGATTGGGCTGCAGAGGAGAGAATGGGAACCGTAGGTGAGGAAAACTGAAGTCACCCTTGGAGACAGGGCAGCCAGCAGGGCTCTCTTCATGGAAGCCGGGAACAGCCGGGACACAGAAGAGCAGGAGGTGAATCCCACATTAGGTTGACGAAAGCTGAAGAGAGAGCTTTCACAGAGCCACCTGCAGAGATGTGGACAGGCTGTGCCCTCGCTCCTGCTCATCCAGCCTCGGCCAGGATTGTCCCCATGCGGCCTGTCCCTCCTGACTCAGTTACAGCTTCTCCCTGCAAATATCCCTCCCTTCTTCAGCAAATATTCTTCTGTCTCAGGCGAACTCTTCAGGGCCTGCCGCTGGACCTGCCCTTACAGGAGGAGACAGAATCCTTCTCTGCAGACCTGGGGCATCTAGACAGAAGCTTCAACCGCCTCCTCCTTATGTACCAGAGCAAGAAGGAGCAATTTGAGAAGCTAAGCAGTGCTGACCCTTCAGGTGAGAAGGGGCAGAGACTGCCCACCCTCGGGAGAGGGATCCTTACCCAAGGCCTGCAATCTCTCTTCCTCAGGTGCCTTCCGCATGCTGACCACAGCTTACGAGCAGTCCTCCCAGGCTGCGCAAGAGGTGTCTGACAGTTCCAGACTGCTGAGCCAGCTGAAGGACAGTCGCAGGGAGGTGGCAGGGCTGGAGAGGCAGGCTGGGGGAGGAGGAGCCGGAGGAGCCCAGCTCGCAGCTCTGCGCCTGGAGATGGCCTCGTTGCCTGACCTGACACCCACCATCAACAAGGTGACTGAGAACAAGAGGCCAGCATCCTGAAGTCCTCATGCCTGTGGTCTGTCCCATTCAGAACCTTCCCTACCCAGCTCCTTCTGACCCCATGGCCCTGCTGTGTGCTTCAGGATTGCCAGGGAAGCATGGTTCTGGTTGCCATGGAGATGTGTGGCTGTTTAGCATGGGATGGGAGTGGTTATGGAGGTGCCTCCTTGACACCCTAATCTCTCTACAGGTCTGTGGCAGCTCTAGGCAGACAGCCTGCACCCCAGGACTGTGCCCTGGAGAGCTGTGCCCCCAGGACAATGGTACAGCCTGCGGCTCTCACTGCAGGGGAGCTCTGCCCAGAGCCAAAGGGGCCTTCCGCATGGCAGGGCAGGTAGCCGAGCAGCTACGGGGCTTCAATTCCCAGCTCCAGCAGACCAGGCAGATGGTAGGTACCATGAAGTATGGGAGTGTCACAGAGTGCAAAGTCCTTTGAGCAATTGAGTTGGTATGTTACGGTCAGGAGAATGAAGCCCAGAGGTCTCTGGTGATCTGCCTGATGCCTCACAGCAAGCATGAAGCAGGGTCTGGAGCTGCTTTCTTGGGCTCCTCTTGAAGTCCCACACAAATATCATTTGCAAATGGGACTAGTTGCAAGTTCCAAGGTTGCACGTCCCAAGGAGAGGGTGCCCCATAGAGTCCTTCTTGGAGAAGGTCCTTGGAGGCGTTGTCCCTCCTGATCCATGCTGTGTTTCCACAGATCAGGGCAGCCGAGGAAGCAGCATCCAGGGTCCAATCAGATGCCCAGCGCCTGGAGATGCAGGTGAGCACCAGCCGCCTGCAGATGGAGGAAGATGTCCGGCGCACGCGGCTTCTCATCCAGCAGGTCCGGGGCTTCCTCACGGGTAAGCTGGCCCTCCCCTGCCTGTGGGTGTCTGCTGCCCTCTGACTTGGCCCTATTTTGGGGTATTGATTTTGTCACCCTCCTGCTCTTCCTAGAACTTCTCCACCTTGTTATTGGATGAATGTGTACTCCTCTCTTGACCTCTGTCCAGTCTTCTCTGTGACTTTATGTTTCTCTTTTCTTGTCAGGCCCTTCCTCACTGCAGGGCCTTTCACTGATCCTTGCTGGCCTGGGGTGATAGTTCCAAGGCCACAGCTTTAAATGCCACCTCTTCAGAGAGGCTTTCTGCAGTCTCTTTGTCTGTATCCCTCCTTCCCTCTCCCATTCATTCCTCCACTTAGAAGTGGTTGTATAGTCCATTATGAATGTGCCTCTAAGAGAGCAAGGGTGCCAGAGATACAGCCATGAACACACACACACACACACACACACACACACACACACACACACACACACATTCATTGGTGGAGTGAATGAATGATGAATAAAGAAATGAACTCTCTTCAGTGGCCTAGGGGACTGAGGGGACTTGACTTGGGGCAGGCTGCTTCTCTTGACCTTAACTTTCCCTTGAAAATGGGGTTGGTAGTATTCTACAGGTTTGTCCCAAGGACTGAGTAACTGCTGTAAAGTGTGCTTTGATAAATTAAAGGTGGCTGTGGAGCGTGAGTTCATATTGTTAGCTCTCCGGTCCCTGCCAGGACTTTGCTTGGCTAGAAGCCTGGCTGATGTGAGCTGAGGGCTGGGTGCAGCCGCAGTGGCTCATTCTCCCACTCAGCGTTTTTACCCTAATAGCCCAAGTTGTGTCCTGAGTGCAGACAGCAGGCCATGCATTGAGCTGTAGGCGGTGCAGGTAGTGCTCTAGTCCTGGAGGGGTCCATGGGCGCCCTACGACTTAGGTAGCAGGAGCCACTGAGGAGCATGACATGGGAGTCCAGGGCAAAGATGCTTGCACGTAGGGACACAAGGACAGCCAAGCTTGAGGCTTGGGGCTGAGTAGCCATCTTATGCTGACCTGAGCAGGCCCAGGCTCACACTGGGAGGGCTGACTTCTCTGCCAGCTTGGGCTCAGCTCCTGGGAGCTGGCAAGAACATGCAGGCCTCTCCTCCTGTCAGCGAGGCTACATCTCAGGTCAGGGCCTGCTGTGAGTACAGGGGCAGCAGGGAGGATGGGCTGCGAGAGGTTTGGCTATGGGCGGGATCCCTGGAGCTCTCACCACAGATACTTGGTGGGTTGTGGTCTGCGGACCCCGGGGCAGGAGGTGCCAGCCTCAGCTGCTCCTGCAGGGAGAGCAGCAGGCTACGGGGAAGGAGTGTTGCCTTTGCCAGCCCTTCAGGAGGGGCTGAGGAAGTTCACAGCGGGCCTTATGGAGCAGTTACTAAGCATGGGCAGTGTTGGAGGCCTTTGCATGGGATTCCTTACCCCAGCCGCTCTGCTAAGTACCGCTGTCACCATCGTTTCCCATGTGAGGAATGCACAGAGCAGTTAAGCATCTTGCTAGAGGTGTCCAGCTGCATGTGGTGCTGACGCCCGCATGCACTCATGCACGCATGCCTCCTTTTGATATTTTTCTATCGCTGTATTCTCTCTCTTCCATTGCCTCTTCTGACCTAACAAATTTCCCCCTCTCCTCTAAGATGCCTCTCAGATTTCCCAAGCCCCCAGGAAAGCTCCCTGGTCCTGGGGGAGGTGCTCCTACCCTAAAGGTCGCTCAGCTTATGCTTCATCTTTTATGGACCTCTCGCTTCACTACATTTTGAGCTCTGCAAGGCTGGGCAAACTCTGGCTGGATCTTTGCCTTAACTGTACGCGCTGTGCTTGCTGATGTTGACTAACCCCACTCAGAAGGTTACAGACAGAGCGTACTGTGTACCCGCATGCACGCTGCTGCAGCTGTGCAAAATACAGGGCGAGCCTAAGCTGGGTGAGGCTGTGCTCCTAGCAGGAGGCTTTCTGGGAAAGGGCATTCAGCCCTATTTGGAGAACAGGGTACTGGGCTCCAGGAGGGCTGGCATCTTCGTGGGCAGGATTCCCTGGAAGGCTGCAGGCGAGATGGGACCAGGGCTGTACCTTGGGCTCCTGTGGTTGCATAGCACGGAGCATCCTGCTTCCCTTCTCCCAGAAAGGTCCTTCCACCTGCTGTGGAGAGGGGCAGGGATGGGACCTATGTCACCTGCTGTCTGTGATGAGAGGCAGGTCCCAGAACCCTAGAGGAGTTCAGGCCAGGCTAGACTGTGGGTGAGTGGAAAGTTCTCTGTAGAGTGATGTCTTCAGAAGCAGCCGAGAGATGAGAAGGGGTCACTCTGCACATCTCTTCTGGATCTGAGACACTTTGTAAAAACCCTTTTAACTGATGGTGATGTGGCACAGCCAGGATGGGGAGGGTGACTGAAAGGCATTTCTCAGGTTCAGAAACTGAACCCAGGTAGCCTGGGTAAGCAGAAAAGAGTGAGTTTCCTTTCAGTCTTTTGTGTATCCTGCAAGTGCAAAAGACCTCTAAATGAGTGGCCAGAGCTGGGATCTGGGGCATAAATGGGATAAAATCCAGTCTCTGTTCTCAGGGGGTTCATACTGCAGCATCAGAAGAGAGACAAAGCAGGAAGATGAGTGTTCTCATGGGGGGAGGGGGAGAAAGGTGGGGTGAGGGGAGAGGCCAGGAATGCTGGTTCTAGATTCCATTGCTAGGACCGGCTTATCTGAGACAGTGGTATTTTGGGAAGAAATGGTAGTCCTTCTCTGCCTTTGAATGATGAGTGCTTGGGCCTGAAGAGGGATGCAGGGAAAGGGTCTTATTGCCAAGGAAGCAGTTCCAGTTCCTGGCCACTCCCTCCAATTTGGAGCTGATTGTGTATGTGCTGCTGGCATTGTTCAGTACCAGCTGCCTGGCACCACCTCCTTCTTCAAGCCCACAGCTTCCTGTGGAACCAGACACTTAGCTGCCACAGCTGTGCCCACATCCCTCCTCCCCTCAGGAGACATAGGACAAGAATCCTGTAGCGGCCTGGAAGCCCCTTATTACCACTGCCAGAGAAAGGCACCAGGGTTTGGCCAGGACGAGCAGGGCTCTTGGGGAAATAAAATGGAGGGGCTGCAGGGATACCCTTCAGGGTGCAGCCCAGCCTGGAGGGGCTGCTTGTCCCAGAGGAACCAAATGGGGCCTCCAATCTGATGGCTTGCTTGGCTGTCTTCTAGACCCTGACACAGATGCGGCCTCCATCCAAGAGATCAGTGAAGCAGTGCTGGCTCTCTGGCTGCCCACAGACTCAGCCACAGTGCTGCGCAAGATGAAAGAGATCCAGGCTATTGCTGCCAGGCTCCCCAATGTCGACCTGGTGCTCTCCCAGACCAAGCAGGACATTGCACGGGCTCGCAGGCTCCAGGCTGAGGCCGAGGAGGCCAGGTATGGCCGAGGGCCCCAGTTGCCTTCCTGTTGGAGCTGGGCTGATGTGGCTCGGAGCATAAGAGGGAAGCCAGGGGACTGCAGGGTCTGGGGTACAATGCATTCATGTGACCCAGGACTTTATGCAGGGAGCTTGTGTCCAGAGAGTCATGAGCAGCACTCTTACTTCCCCGCCCCTGGGTGGGTCCTGTGCTGCCCTTGCCTCTGTCCTCCAGGGTTGCTGTGGACTGAGCTCATGCTTGCTCATTTGCTGTCACTTGTTCCCTCTCCCCTTCCCTTCCTTTACTCAGAGGCCGAGCCCAAGCTGTGGAAGGGCAGGTGGACGATGTGATTGGGAACCTTTGGCAGGGCACCGCGGCTCTGCAAGAAGCTCAAGACACTATGCAGGGCACTGGCCGCTCTCTTCGGCTCATCCAGGAAAGGGTTGCTGAGGTGATGCATTATCCCCTCCCCCATGTTTAGGAATGGATAGATTTTGGTGCAAGACAGAAGGTGCTAGAGTGTTTCAGCTAGCTAATGCTGGGAGGTCTTCCCTTGGGGCTTCAGACTTGCGTCACCTGCCCAAGATGCAAAAGCAGACATGGACTCTGAGCTACATTGATGAATGAGTGGAGATGGAGAAAGCCTGGGTGCCACTCAACTGGTAGCTTGGAGTCAAGGTGTCATGGTCCTCCCTGAAGAGAGAGGCAAGCTGGGGAAATGAGTCCCCTTGCTGCCTGTGAGAGACCCAACACAAACCCCGATCCTTTTGTCTTTCCACAAAGGTTCAGCAGGTCCTGGGGCCAGCCGAGAGGCTGGTGGCAGGCATGAAGGAGCAGATGAGCGGATTCTGGGCACAGATGGAGGAGCTCCGCCACCAGGCCCAGGAGGAGCAGGCACAGGCAATGCAGGCCCAGCAGCTTGCAGAGGGTGCCAGCCAGCAGGCATTGAGTGCACAGGAGGTATAAAGAGGGTAAAGTCATCCTAGGCGTGTGGAGCCAGAGCGGGGCTCCTGGGCAGTAAGAGTTACCTTGTGAGACCATACAGGACAGAACCAGAATGGTTCTCATTACCAAACATTACCTGTGTCTGAATCTACCCACCCCTGCTCCTCTGGGTAGCTGGCACAAGACACAAGCAACACCCTAGACACTGTTTATGAATGAGGTAGGGACTTGTCCAAGGCCAAAGTTCATCTACAAAGTAGTTTTCCTGATACCCACTCTGGAGCTCATCTACCGAGTCTCCATCCTGGCAGACATTCATGGCTTGGACAGACACCCTGGGCTCCCTCCTAGTCAGAATCAGGATAAAGAAGATCAAAGAGCCATTTCAGTATCTCCGGTGTACCACTTGCTGTACCCAGGGCAGCAGAATGGGCAGAATCCTGGTCTAGTGACCAAGCTGCCAACGCACCTTGATATTAACCTGCCATTTTGTGCCTGGAGATTGTAAGCTATCCCCGGGGCCTCAGGTAGGCAGGGCATTCTAGGCAACCCTAACCTCTGGGGAACGCGGAAGGCTGTGTGCTGGCTTGGCTGATGCCAGCCAGCCTCTGACTTTCGATTATGCCCATGGTGGTGCTGAGAATGGCCTTATTCCCCAGGGCTTTGAGAGACTCAAGAGAAAGTATACAGAGTTGAAGAACCGGCTGGGCCAGAGTCCTGCGCTAGGTGAGCAAGGCAGTCGGATCCTGAGCATCAAGACAGAGGCCGAGGAGCTGTTTGGGGAGACCATGGGAATGATGGACAGAATGAAAGGTGAGCATGATCCAGGACCATGGACTATTGGGCATTCTGGAAGGCAGTCGCCACCCACAATTTCTTTAACATTTTTAACATTGTATGTTTTGTGTGCACACGTGTGCATACATGTGAGTGGAGGTGAAAGGATGGCTTGGGGGAGTTGGTTACCTCCCTTACCTCATCGGTTCTGGGGATCAGATTCAGGTTGTCAGTATCAGGTGCCTTTACCCACTGAGCCGTCTCACCAGCCCCTCCCATATGGTACTCCTAAAACTCATTCTTGTTGGAGCCAAGCCAGCAGGGCTAAGGGACTGAGAGCAGCCAAAGCTAATTGAGCAGCTAGCACAAGTTAGTGGAGTGTGGAGACGTGGAGACGTGGTGACGTGGCCGGGCCCGGAGGCGCTCGCAGTCCAGCTGGGGCCTTTTCTCCTCCTGCCCTCAAGAGGCATTTTAGTGACATACATGTCTGTGATGAGGACATAGGAACCCTCTAGGGGCTCAGAGGACAGTCAGTACCAGAGAGAAATGTTCAGAGAGGTAAGCTCTGAGAAAGGCGGTGCAGGCCTGAGGGAGGCTGAAGGGTGGTGAGGGGCCCCAGGATGATGGTGGTGAGGAGGAGGGGTGTTCCAAGGCTGTGACCGGACTCACATCCAGAAAGAGAGAAAGAGAGGCCAGGAATCCGAGGACAGTATCACAGCTCCTCATTGCCCTGACGATGAGGGTAGAGATGGATGCAGTTGTGAGCCGTCTTAGGCTGTCTCGGGTTTGGAGCATGGGACAAGATAGTAGCCTTGGGAAGGGAGAGTTCCTGGAACTCCCTGTCTATCTGTGCATATGCTGAAATGGTGTGTCCAGCAAATGCCATACACAGTACTTTTCTGAATGGCGATAAAAACGGTTGGCAGAAGTCTCATCTACGGCCAGGTTGACACTATAGAAGATATCAGGTCAGAGGGTTTATGGTGAATTGGTGAGTGGCTGTGGCCATGTGCCCCAGAGGAGGGTTGGATGCCGGTTCAGCACTTGTCCTGGCCTTGCCCAGCAATACTGTATCTGCAGATAGCAATTTTTACCATATCTGAAGATAATACAACAGGAAACACAATCACTGACAGGGAACTTCAAAAGTTCAAAATGATGGGTGAAATTATATAATAGGGAAAGTCACCCTTTTTGGGCCTCTGTCACTAACCCACGGCTTGGGTGAAGCATCTCTGTGGATGGCTCATGTCACCAGCAGCATTTTGTAACTGCTAAGTGGTGGCACGCACAAGCTGTTACTCATGAGTTCTGAGTCACCGAGAGATGTTCTAAGTCAGCAGTGTCTTGCTCACCACTAGAAGACTTGATAAACACGGGGTCTCTGGACAAACAGGAGGCAGGGGCTCCAGGGTGACAGTGAAGCAACCCCTAGGCCCAGAGGGTCCCATGAGGCCAATCCTGCTTCTGTGCTCGGGGCCGAGCCTTTTCAGTTTGCTGGGACCAGGACACACCATGTGCTAAGTCACTCTACTGTCATCCTGTGCTGAGTGGCTGTCAGCCTGGAATTCCACGTGGCAGTCCACTGGCTGCTCGTCGGCCCAGGGCCAGAGCTGCTGCACTTTGGGATGGTAAGGGCGACCTCACCTTCAGAAAGAATACCTACAGATGTGCTCCTGTGGAAGGGAAGTGGCAAGGGCGGGCTGGGGAAAGTGCTGTAGCGGCTGACAGTTGAGGTGTTTGTCTTGGATGTCAAGTCACAGAAGTGTGCAGTGCTGTCCCCCAGGAGCACATGAGGCAGTCACCACTGTCCAGGGGGTAGGCCCGGGGCAGCTGTGTGTGCAGAAGTGAGAAGTGGTCAGATTTGGGTGTCACAAGGAGATGACTTCTGGCATAGCTGCAGTCGCCCCGCAAGGCAGCCCACACTACTCCCTGACCCCCAGTAAGCTCCAGGCCATCATAGCATTGAGGGGGGGACTCCTGCCTGGAGTACCTTGCAGAATTTCAGAACTTGTGTCTTATCTGCCGATGGTGGGATAAGGAAGTAACCACTTTGTACTGGAGTGATATTTTAGGGAAGGAAAAGGGTGAAAGCTCCAAGTCACCTGGCCATGCATTTGAAGGCCATTGGTAGGATTCAGGGGTCTGCATGCCTAACTTGGTTGCAAATCTTGGGGGCAGCACCCTTCTGTATCACCCTGGGATACCCAGAGAGCCTGGAGTGGAGGAGAGGGGCAGGCCAAAGGGAGGCTAAGACGCTGGGCCTGGGCCTTCCAGGTTTTGCTAAGAGCGGGATGGGGATGGAGAGGTGGTTAGTCAGTGAGAATGGTCTGCCTCTGTGCTTGACTGCATTTTGGGGAGACTCTCCTGCCCCTGCTGCCTCCAGGCTAGGGGAGGGCCAGAAAGGTGGGGAGTCCCTGGGTGTCTCACCCTCTGTTCTGTCTGCCTCAGACATGGAGTCAGAGCTGCTTCGTGGGAGTCAGGCCATCATGCTGCGATCGGCAGACCTGTCGGGGCTGGAGAAGCGTGTGGAGCAAATCCGCAGTTACATCAATGGGCGTGTGCTGTACTATGCCACCTGCAAGTGACCTGAAGCCCCGCCTCTTCACTTCCCCCTTCTGCTTGGAAAGGCGACCTGGGGAGGGAGGGGTTTCCCAGACTGTGACACTCTATACCTTCCCTTGCACACTCTGGTCACTGGGTGTGCTGCAGGGTACTGACGGTACCGAGCCTGTGCTTGCATGACCACATTCAAGGGAGAGGTGGTACAACGGGTGGGCCTCAGAACTCAGAGTGCTTAGCTAAGGGGTCTGGGATGGACAGTGTGCCCCCACTGTGGTAGAATCTGGGACCACACAGAAACTGAACAAAGAGTGATGTATTACTACAAAGCCCAATAAAGTCTGCACAGGAGCCGGGAAGCTCAGGAAGACATGACCCGACTCTGCCTTAAGTGACGTTGTCACCTTTCCTGCCTCCTGCTGAGTTCCTGTGGCCCCAGTCCTATGGCGTCCCCTGGTTACCCAGTCTAGCTCAACCAGCTCCTGGACTCAGGCAGACTGAGCCTTTCTGTGTCCAGACTGGAGTCCATCTGTTCCCTTCTCAGTGTGTGCGTGTGCATAGTGCCCTCTGCTTTGCCAGGCAGTGGAGGGGAGCAGAGGTTTGTTAGGTGGCAGTGTCCGCTCTGTGGCTGCCGGCGTCTGGCACTGGTACACAGAGCCCAGGCTTGCAGCCTCCAGCCCCGGGAGCCAGGCTTTTGAAGGTGTAGGTGCTCAAGCTGGTGGTTTGTTTTCCCTTGGTTTTAATCGAGAGCAGCCATGGCCCTGGGCAGCTGCTCTCCTCAGCTGTTGCTGCACCTGTCCCCCTTAAGGCGTGGCAGCTCCTGGAGCTCTTTAGCCTCCAGGACCCGCTATTTCTTATATTTGGATCCCAGCAACCTCAGTCTGTTTTCAGCTTTGCTTCCTGTCCGCTTTTCCTTCTGTGGTGCTTCCGTTCTCTGCTGCCTCTGCCCCCTTCGTGTCAGGAGGGTGCTGTCTCCCTTGCTGCTGCTAACTTCCCGCTGATGCTTCTGTTACCTCTTCCCCATGTTACCATCTAAGGCCACACTATGATCACAGGAGGCTGTCTCCATGTTAACTTGAAAAGAAGTCTGAACAGTTGGTGTGTACAGCTGAAAGGAGCCCAAAAGGGTGTGTGAACTTGTTGTTGTACAGTCCCTACATTTGTACAAAGGGCTGTGTCTTAGTCAGTGTTCTGTGGCTGTGAGGAGACACCATGACCAACACAACTCTTGGCACACAACTTTAATCCCAGCACTAGAGAGGCAGAGGCAGGCAGAGATCTGTGAGTTTGAGGCCAGCCTGGCCTAGACAGCCAGTTCTAGGGCAGTCAAGACTACACAAAGGAAAAAAAAAAAAGAACAACGGAAGGAAGGAAGGAGAGAGAGAAAGAGAGAGGAAAGAAAAAGCAAGCAAGCATGTGAATGGGTCTGGTTTACAGTTTTAGAGAGAGACACTGAGCCTGGCTTAGGCTTTTGAACCTCAAAGCCCACCCCTAGTGACACATCTTCCAGCAAGCCACACCTACCTCGTAATCATTTCAAATAGTGCTACATCCCAAGCACTCAAATATATGAGCCTATGCAGGCCAGTCTTCCTCAAACCACCACAGACTGTTTGTACTAATCTCAGGCCCTTCTGCTGGGCCAAAGTGCTCCTTTTCTGGCCTGGGGGAAAACAGCTCCTAGAGTTCACTGAGCCTTGTGATGGTAGAATGTTTGAAGAGTATTACCGGGAATATTGACTTCTGACGTGGAACTGTGCTTCAGCAACAAGCAGCTGGGCTGTAGTGTAGCTTCCTCCAGGCATCCCTGTGGCTTTAAAGCAGCCGTGATGCAATGTGGATGTCACACAGCTGAGGGAGGAGCTGCTTGCCTGGCAGCCCTCTTCAAGGCAGCTGGACCCCAAGGGGAGTCCAACAACTATCAACTAGTGAGCCAAATCCACACCTGCCCTTCTCTGCTCCCAACATTTATTATTTAGAGGAAAAACAAACATTAAACAGCTGCATAATAGCGGCCATTTCCTACCGTTAACACCATTTTAACAGAACTTAGTTCTGTGAACATCTCTTAGCCAAACACCCCTAGGGAGACTTGGGTTATTTTACTTATTCTAGAGGTAGGACAAGGCTAGAAACTGTTTTGTGAAAAAGGACTTTGCATGCTGATATGGGATGTCACAAACATTTGTGTGCTAGCCATGGTTCAGGCCTTATGCCTGGTCCTTTCTCCTCTGCCCCCATATCTCTCCCATCTTATTTTTTCTTTCCCTCCTTTTCCAGTTTTCTCTTTTCTTCCTCCTTCTTTGTGATATGGTTTCACTCACTGTGTGTGTAGCAAAGACTGGCCTTGAACTTAAACCTTCCAACTGCTAAGACTATAGGTGTGTGCCATTAATCCTTTCTTTCTCATTATTGATCATCTCTGTTGTTTTGAGCAGTGTGTCTGGCATGCCACACAAACTGTCCGTGGTGTAAGTGGCACAGTGATTGCATCAGACAAGTGAGGAAAACAAGGCACAACCACCCACAGTCTCAGTGTGGTAGGTGAGCTAAGCCTCACACCCGTGTTCTGCACCATTGACAGGGCAGGAGCCCCAGCATTCACAGAATGCTCCAGAGGCTGAAATGACCTGGGTGGGTCACGTGTCCAGGCTCTTGGCTCCCAATAAACATTGGTTGCATCAACCCCCTGCTGCCCAGATGTGCCCAGCTGTCCATGAGCTGCTTCTGGCGAGAACAGAACGAGTGACGCCTCATAGAGAAAAATATTTCCATTTTATCTAAGTACAATGTGGAGCATGAAGCTTGAGGGAATGAGGGCCAAACATAGAGAGACAGACAATGCACCTGGCTTTCAGGGGACAGGGGGCCTGAGGCAGGAGACCTGGCCAACATGAAAACAGCTCTGCAAATCCTGAATCTGGGGTATGTGAGGTGTGTGGCTGGGAGAAGTGCTTACAGTCCATCATCTTGTCTTTCTCCATTCTGCCATGGAGGAGGGGGAATTGTTGTGAGGCAGAGGTGGGGAGAGCTTTGGCGTGTTTGGGGTCTCAGTGCAGTGGGAAGCTTTAGAGTTGTGAGTGCTCCCTGCCTCAGGGGAGTGGCCTGGCAGTCATGCAAACAGGCAGGTTCTACGATAATGAGGCCAGTCTGGCTGTGAGGCCAGAGAGGCAGGCGTGAGTATGCAGAGCAGGGAGTCCGAGTTAGACTCCTTATGGCTTTGCTGAGGAACGTGGCACAGCCTGGCCAGCCCATAAAGCTTCCACAACGAACAGCACGGACCCGGGTGAGCACTGTCTGTGGACACAGCACACAGCCACGCACATAGGGGGTATGGGGAATGGAATGGGCAGGTTGGGAGACGTGGAGGCTGAGATGTCACTTATCCTGCCAGTGGCCTCAGGGAACATCCAGGCTCCGGCTCCTCTGAGCTTCCTGCGAGTGTCCACCCCAGACAGCAACAGCCCGACTGCTTCAGGCCAGACGCTGCTCCTGCCAGCCCTGCTCTGCGGCTCTGCAGGGCAGGTGCCAGCTTAGAGAGGCAGAGAAGAGCCAGGCATGTGTCCTGGAAAGGGAAGCACTCGGTGACAGTGGGCTCTGAGCCCCTCCTTTAACCCTTCTAGACACCAGACCCCCTGTTCCCTGTCTCAGCCCACCCGCCTCAGAGCCTACCTGAAAACCGCATGTGCTCCCAGGATCACATAAGGAGACACACCCCAGTCTGCCCAGCCCGGCAGTGGGAGCTGCCACCGGCTTTCACTGGTACCATGACTTCAGACTTGAAGTTCCTGGAAAGAGGACCCAGTAGAGTTTTTGAACTATTTGAGGCAAGAGAAAAATGGGGTATCCTCTACACCCATGGCATCTGCCCAGCCATCCTTTTCTGAAGTTCTGGTGGCAAAGACCTTCAGGGCCGCCTTCTTTCTTCCTGCCCCAACCAGGGAAGTTAACACAGAGAACCTAACACAATACTTATCCACACACCCACCTTTTCCTTTTTCAATACTTGGGACTGAATGTACCCTGCATGTGAGGCAGGTTCTTTGCTATAAGGCTGAAGCCCAACCTGCCAAGTCTGCCTCCACCCGACCTCTGTAATGCCTTGGTGAGGCTTTATAGACAGTAAACTTCAAGCCAGAGGTAAGGCATGGCTAGCAATGGTTTCTCTGGCTGGTGGCAGAGTTCCTTCCAGCCTGGGCCCAGAGTTCCTTCCAGCTGCCTAATAACAGGCCTGGCCTTCCTGTTGTGTCCTTCAGCAAGCAGTTCCCACCCTCCTGAAGTAGATGAGCAGGCTGAGGCCAACTGCCAGAGACTACGTACTGTTTTTTGTTGGCCTTTCTGAAGAGGGTGGGCTCGGAGCAATAGGAAGACTTCCCCTTGTTCCCGATATTTAGACAGCTTGAACAGCAGCCACAGGGCCCAGTGGCCAAGGGGCCCTGTTGCATGGGTACCAGGCTACTGCTGATGCGCAGAGAGCCATGGATGAGGCAGTTGAGTGAGCGGCCACCGGGAGCTGAAGGCCGGGAGCTGTGCGGGCAGGGCAGTTGGGTCAGTGCAGGAAGGGGTGTGCCTGGGTCCAGGATGGGGGCCTCTGTGATGGTGCTGTCATGGGAGCTGGGTCTGGAGACTTCAGGGGCTGGGGACACAGGCGGCCTATTCTCCACCTCTTGGCGGACACTGGGGCTGTGCAGGTTCATGTGTAGTTTCCTCATGTGATGTACCACTGCGGCTGCGTTGAAGGCTTGCTGCGGAGGCAGGGGACTGTCTGGGTCTGCTCTTGCAGAGGCTGCTGGGTTCCCGCTTTCTTCCCCATGGGGCCTCTGGGAACTAGCCTGCCCCTTTCCCGGTTCACAGAGAGCATGGGGGTACTGCTGCTGCTTGGGAGAGGGATCCCTGGGAAACCTGCCCACCAGCCCCAGGCAGTCCAGCTTCCCGGGCCCGGGGCAGCCACTCAGATCAGCCCAGCTCACCCTCCACTTGCTCTTGGCAAAGTTCTTCTGAATCTGGAGGCTGACAGATGGGTAGATGTCCCGGTGCAGGGCTGTGTTCCCATCAATCCTAGAACGTAGGAGGGGAGATGGCTACCAGGCAGGCCTGGCACTCAGTCAGCAGCTGGACAAGGCTCTGTGCACGCAGGGCCATGTTCAATTGGTAAGATGTCCCAGGAGAAGGGTGGCTCCAGCAGGAAAGGACGCCTGTATCTCTCTGGGCAGGTCACAGGGCTTATGATTTGGCATAAGCTTTTAGAACACAGTTGGCAAACTGTGGTCTTGGGGACTAGTCTGCCATAGCCTGGGTTGCATGGACAGGTATTTTTATGCATGACTTAGCAGTGGTGAGTAGGTGCCATTGATACCAAAGTTCAACTGTTCATTAGCTGTTACTTTACAGAGCATTTATAAGCTCAGAATCTCAGAGCACCGTGTCACTGCTCCCCTGGCCCTTGTCCTTGGTCAGAATAAGTCCATGTGGGGCTGTCCTCCTCAAGACCGCCTCATGCAGGCCATCCCTCACTCCTCTCTCTGTCCTCTTAGTCACCTGTTTCTAAGCATTCCTCAGACACACAACACGTGCATGGTACTGGTGCAACCATCAGGGGACCTGAAGAAGTGAGAGAGATGAGGCTCTGGCCACCAGGAGCCCCTGCTTTAGCTGTGGTGTTTCATGTCATGGGCTAGAGAAATTCAAGGTGAGCTGGGTGATTCAAAGGAGAAATGGAAGGCCTGTGTGGACTAAGAATTCAGGACTGAGTTCAGAGCAGGGATCTGGGCCTAACGGTGGCATGGAAGTTAAGAAGGATGTTTTCTGTATTGGCCAATGGTGTGAAAAGAAAGCCTACAGGGAAGGGAAGGGAGCAGGGAGAGTGGTCTGTGTGAATCAGAGATGTTTGGCTAGAATGGTGGGCGCGGGAAGAAAGACAGGATCAGATCAGGAAAAGTCTGGAGAGGCAAACGACTCCGTGCTTGCTATGGAGGGGGGATGGGACACTGTAAGTTCTTGAGCGGGGGACAGGGAGTGGCTTGAAAAGACAGCACCTCAGGATTCTATTTACCTATCTTAAAAGTCACATGTCACATACATGCGTGCACCCACATAAACACACACACACTCCACTCTCAGCAGAACTAGGGCAGGTTGCCTCTTTAGAAACTAGCTCTCAACACATGTGGGAATCTAACATTGAGCCTGAAGACAGGACCCTTAGCCTTTGCCTGTGGAAGTGGTTAGAGCACTTAGCTGGCTCCTTCCAGTCACGCTGTCTGCTGCCACCTGGGCCTGAGAACACATGTGTATTTTCTGAATGCTTCAGTCCTGGCTTTGCCGTCTCATGGCAGTTGGCTCCAGGGGGTCTTGGGAGCTAGCTTGGCTTGGGAACCAAGGGAGGACACACAGCCCACCCTATTCCTTACTTACCAGGGGTGTCTGAGGGCCTTCTCGCAGGTATACCGTTCATTCGGGTCCTTCTCCAGCAGATGGCAAATAAAGTCCTTGGCTGAGGGGAATATCAGAGACTCAGCAAAGGACAAGATTCATGACTGACAGAAATTCACTTCCAGGCTGGTGGGTGGCAGGGAATGCATCTTTAGCTAATCTTCCAAAGAGGCAGTTTTAAGAGTCTTAAATGAAGGAGAGAGAAAAAAAAATCCAAACCACCTAACACCCCACCATAAGTCACCAGGAAGAGCGCTCTAGGCAGTCTCACCCACACTAACAGGGGAACCTTGCCAGTCCCGTCATGCCAATGTGCCTGCATCCTGCATGCATTTGCTAGTAAACACATGGGCTGACATGTGAGTGCTGGCTTCTTGCAGCTATGACCACCACTTACCAGGCCCCGCAAGCATGTATGATTCATTCCCCATGTACAGCACGCACGCTGTCCTCTCCCACGCAAGGGTGTGTTCCGTCCTCTCCTGAGGCTGTGCTGCCGTTTGCAACCCTCCTCTCTGCCCTACTTGCCTCTCTTGGATTCTCACCTGACTCCCACCACTGCCTCACTGCCTCCCCATGCACTGTGCTCTCCCCCCACCCCCCATGGCAGCAAGGGCCAGGGTCCTAGTCTCTAATACTTCACTTTGAACCAGGCACAGAGGCTCTCCTCCATGGCAGCTGCTTCTGTATGAGCCCCAGGGACTGTCGTCTTCATTAAGACATTTCTCTCGGAAAATCTGCCTTGTCCTTCATACTCACCTGACTCAGAAATATCATCCCAGAATGGAGACTCAAACTCATAGTAGCCCTCTTTGATCTTCTCAAAAAGCTTTGATTCTGTTTCTTCATAGAAAGGGGGATACCCACACAGCCTGCAGGAAGACAGGAAAGAGGGAGCTTGCTAGGTGGTCCCTCCTCTTTGGACCAGCCTCTCTCTCCTCCAGCCTCCTGATGTACACAGTCAGCCAGTGCAGGTCTCAGACCAGCAGTGTGACTAGGAAGTGGGCCTGCCTGGTCCACGGAGAGCACAGGAAAGCTGGGCCTGGAGAGGACTCTCTGGAAGGACCTTTGTAGGACATCTGCCCACTGAGCCCTTATTTTCACTGGTTCTTTGGGTGTTCTCTACAAAGCACCCTTAAGAAGAATGAGAAACATTCAAGGGATTAAACCGTTCTTTTTGAGACAGGGTCTCATGTAGTCCAAGTTGACGTCAAACTTGCTGTGTAGCTAAGGGTGACCCTTGAAATTCCTTTTCTCCTGAGTACTAGGATTGCATATTGTACTACCAGACCCAGGCTGTTCTCTTAAAAAGAGGTTTTATTTCTATGTTTATGTGTGTCTATGTGTTTCATGTGTGTGGGTATGTAGCTGGAGTCACAGGCCTGATGTGGGTCTTCTGGAAGAGCAGCAAGTGCCCTTAACTGCCGAGTCACCTCTCTAGCCCCATTCATACCCCTTAGTTTTATACTGTGCTAGGATTGAACACAGGGCTTCAGGCATGCTAGGCAGGCACCCTGCCAACTGAGCAACATGCCCAGTTGATGCTTTAGCCGATGAGCTAGAGATTAATTAAATATAATCCACACTGGGGCAAGTGCTATTTCCCTAAGCACAAAGCTGGCTGCTATGGGGAGGCCTGTTGGGGAGAGTCATGGGAAGGCTAGGAAAGGGAATGTCTCAGCATGTGTGGAGGAGAGGAAAGAGAACCTTCTAGTTCATGATGTTGCCTTCGGATGGTGTCACTGCGAGGTGGGGGAAGCTGAGATACGTCACTTTACATAGTTCCTAGGCCTTGATCTTTCATGTTCCTGATGGTTCTACAAAGTGGCTGGAACTCATATTTGCACAGAGGGTGGAATGCAGTGCCCGGGGGTAGGTAGCCTAGGGGGCTGAAGAGTGAGTGCAGGCTGGGTTCTGTTCATAGCTTAATGAAGAAGCTCATAAGTGAGCTCTCTGTGTGTGTGTATGTGTTTGTGTGTGTGTGTGTTTGTATGTGTGCGTGTTTGTGAGTGTGTATGTGTATGCACGTGTATGTGTTCATGTGTGTGTGTTTGTGAGTGTGTATGTGTTTGTGTGCACACGCACACAGATATGCCTGAGAGAAGGGGTGAGCAGACCCTGAGCTTTCCCTGGGGAATGCACTGAAGCCAGGTTTTACTCACAGTATGTATGTGATGACACCGATGGACCAGCAGTCCACAGCCTTGCTGTAGGGCTTCTGGGCCAGCACTTCTGGAGCTGTAGGAAATGAATAGTAGGTTTAGGGCTATGGACAAGAGAGGAGTAGAGGACAGGAAAGGGAATGGAAGCAGAGGGTAGAAGGACAGAGCAGGGAACATCCATGAGACTGAAAATCCCAAAGGCAGGGACTATCTCCGCAAGGAGACTAACTCTTCCCCAGAGGGGAGAACTGTTCCTCCACTGATCTGGGAGTTCCCATGAGCTGTCTGCATCCTCCATTATTACCCTAGTGATCTCCAGCTTTGTTGCTCCCATCATCCTGAGTACTCTCTGAGAGTAGCACCCTTCTGCATGCATATGGAGGAGCCGCAGGGTAAGGGTCCAGCCTTTGCGTCAGAGCAGGGGTCTTCAGGGTGATCTCTTTCTTCCACTGCTTCAGAAGCCCTGAAAGGCAGAGGCTCCCTACCCTAATCATCTCAGAAAGCTCCCAGAAGATGGATGGAACTTCTATCTCTATCTGTCCAGTGCATGAACTTGAGGGCTCAGGAGGGTTGTGAGCCATGCTTTCCTCTTACTGGGTGAGCCAGGCAGAGAGAGCTGCCTTCTGAGTGTACCTTAGAACTAGGTTTAGTATCCATAGAATTCTACTTTTGTAGGAGTGACTAAACTTCCTGCGGGAGAGAGAGGGCTCTGGTATATCTCTTTTCAGGAGTTCTGACAGCTAAATGAGCACAATGCTTAGCTTCCACCACTCCCCTGTGCTTCCTGGAGTTCTATGAGGGGTCCATACCCCTTGGTCCCAACTCCTCCAGACTTCTACCATTTGGGAGTTCTGGTATAGGAGGAAAAGATGGGGTGAGTGCTCCACCCCCAGCTCTCTGCCAATCTCAGGGTTGTGATGCAGGAGAGTATGCCTACAGTCTATTGGAAAGACTTGGGGCATGCTCTGTAAAGAGCAGGGTTAGAGGCAGAGGATCAGCCGAGGGCTCTACCAGACAGCCCCTGGGATGAACATGTCCACACCTCATCACCTTTCTGTCTGAGTTAGAGCACAGCTATGCTGGTCAGCTTAACCCAAGCTAGCATCATCCAGGAAGAGGGAACTCCAGCTGAGGAGTTATCTCCATCACTCTGTTCTGTGGGCAGGTTTGTGGGGGCACTTTCTTGACTTAGGATTGATAGGAGATGAGGTGCCCAGCCTATTGTGGGTGCTTCCATCCTTTGGTAAGTGGTCCCAGATGGTATAAGAAAGAAGGTTGAGCAAGCCATGGGGAGCAGGCTAGGAAGCAGCATTCCTCCATGGCCTCTGCTTCAGTTCCTGTTCTAGTTTCCTTCTTAAGTTCCTGCCCTGACTTCCCTTATGATGGACTGGAAGATGTGAGATAGAATAAGCCCCTTCTTCTTTTGGTCACGGCGTTTATCACAGCAACAGAAGGTAAGACAGAACAGCAGCAGGTAAACAGATGAGCGGCCGCTTCTCCTGCTCCCGGACTCACCCACATAGCCCGGAGTCCCACAAGCCGTGGACATTACTCCATTCTGCTCCATCTTGGACAGACCAAAGTCGGTGATCATGATCTTGGAGTTCTCCTCAGGGGTGAGGTACAGCAGGTTTTCAGGCTGTGGAAGGAGAAGATGCACAGCATAGAAAGGAACCTTCTCAACAGTGGGCTGTCCTTCTTGATATGGGATTCCTAGGACGCTAAGCCCTGTGTTCCCAGGTCAGAGGCCACACCCCTTCCCCTATTCCTTCCATATCCTTCCTATCTGTGCCCTTGCTAGTGCCTCCTAAAACTCTGCATCTTGCTTTTGGTCTTGGCTTTGCTCACCCCTCCCTACTCCCAATTACCCTAGATCGCATATTAAGGGACCAAACCCTTGGCTAACTGTCTCTTATCTCCTAAAGCCTTCTGCAATGGCTGCTGTGGTTTAGACCCTCAGTACTTGAGTCTGACTGTGGCTGGGTTATTCTGACATCATAACAGGGAAGCATTCGAAAGGTTCACAAAAAGGCGAAGGAGTAGCTAAACACTGATCATCTATGCTCAGCACAAGGAATCTTAGGGTAGAAGAAGCCTTAGGAATCCAGCCAGGCCATCACTCCCATTTGAGAGTTCTGCTCCTCAGTCTTCATGCAGCCTCCTAAAGACCACCCAGCACTCCTGCCCCATCACCTTTAGGTCTCTGTGGACGATGCCATTCTCATGGAGGTATTTCACTGCAGACAAGACCTGCTGGATGACCAGGCTAGCATCCTTTTCTGTGTAAACACCACGCTCTAGGATCCGGTCAAAAAGCTCACCTCCGGAAACACTGTGGGCATAAGAATCAGAGTCTATGTCAGGTCAAAGGTCACACACTTCTCTATAGCCATGGGCTGTAAGCACAGAAAGGCATTCTGAAATGGGATGTGAGTGTGCAGGGAAGCACACCCCTGGCTTAGAATACTCCTTCTGGGTGTCTGAGATGGTATCACTAGGGGTCATTTGGTTGATCTTCTTCTGGAAGTTTCTATTATAATTCAAATGGCATTGGTTAGAGTACCTGGAAAAGCTAGGAATGCCTTCCTATGGCATGTCTTCCCTGCTTACCTGGGACACAGAATTCAAGGTTAACAAAGTGTGAAAATGAGACTAATTATGCATGCATTTACAATAGGACTTCTTTTCCCATTAGGGAAAACAGGGCTACCTACTGCTGAAATTTCAGATAGGGATAATGACATGAGTAAAGAGGACTTTGGAGCTAACGATCAAGTCTGACCCTCTGATATCTTTGATATCATCTATACCATGTTTCTAAATGTTTCAATCTAAATGTTTCTAAATGATATCATCTATATCATGTTTCTAAATGTTTTAGGAGGCACTAGCAAGGGCACAGATAGGAGGGATGTGGAATAGGGGAAGATCTGAGTGCTAGAGAGCTCACTGCCTCCAATGAAAGACTATGTTCTCCTTGGCTGTATTCTTAATATTTCTAAATATCATGTTGAAACCTGACACCCTGGTTTCACACAAAGCAGGCACAACTCATGGTTGTGACAATGACAGACACAGAGACCATTCTAGTGAAGAACCAGTCCGGTCTTACAGAAGGATATATCACATAACCTGCATTTAATTCAAGTATTTCTCTCTTGAGAAATTTGCTCTTTATATTGGAATTTGAATCATCCACCTGAGGTCCCTACACTTACAATCACTTTATCCTATACTTTATCCTATAATGATGTTAGTATGTTTACTAGCGAGTCCATAAAAATGGGCTCATTAAAGTGGGGCCAGAGGAAGGTTTTGGTGGTTTACGTTATGTCTGGCATTTTCTTCTTCATGGCTGCATGCTTGGGAAGGCCCAGAAGACCTTATGGGCAGCAAAGAGAATGAACAGCTATTGTCCGCTCATAGGAACTACCCTATAGGAACTAACAACTGCTGGCCTGAACCAGCTCAACAGCCAGCCCAGTGTGGCCTTTAGCCCAGCCACCAGATGCACACTGACCCAGAAGGGCAGCATTTCAGAGCCTCTGAAGGTAGTTCCTGACTTAATCTAGTGGCTATTCTCCCTTGGTGCTCCTTTCCGTGCCTCTGGGGAGGGATGAGGGTCACTTACAGCTGCATGACCAGGTAGTAGTGGGTAGCACTCTCATAGATGTCCTCCAAGGTCACAATGTTCTCATGCTTGATCCTGGGAAAGAACAGAATCCCATGATGGGCACAATGGTCAGGTGGTGCAAACAAAAAGTGCAGACTCACATTCAAACTTTCTAACAGGTTGTTTGAGTGCAATGTGTAAGGCCTGGGTCTCAGAGAAGCCACGTGACGAGCCTGGCACAATGAAGCTGAGAATGAAAGACCCGCTCTGTGGTCATGGGGTGGTGGGCAACTCCATCCCCCAGGCTTGAGTCGAGAGTGAGCTGAACTCCAGCGCTCAAGTCTCGGCTTCCTGACTGGATGCCATGTGCCCGGCTAGTGTATGCACCACCACTTCTTCTCCATAATGGAACAGATCCTTGAAGCTGTGAGTCAAAACAAACCCTTCCTTTTAAGAGTTGTTTCATCACGTGTTTTGTTACGATAACAAGAAAAGTAATTAACGTAATAACCATGAAAAAAGTGTTGAGATATGAAAAGAAGGCAGAATCCTATTTCCTATGGAATGCCTTAGATGAGTGATTCTCTATCAGGGTGTTTGCCTCTTAAAGGAAATTTAGCAATTGTTCATGTAACCATCCATCCATGCACCTATCTATCTGTCGTCTGTCTGTCTGTCTGTCTGTCTACCTGCCTGTCTATCTATTTATCATCTATTTTTATCTTATATCTATCTTCCAATCATCTATTTATCTCTCTAATTATTCTTTGCATTGTGGTTCTTGGTCTTCTTTTCTTTCCTTCCTTTCTTTCTTCCTTCCCTTCCCTTCCTTCCTTCCTTCCTTCCTTCCTTCCTTCCTTCCTTCCTTCCTTCCTTCCTTCCTTCCTTCCTTCCTTCCTTCCTTCCTCCCTCTCTCCCTCCCTTCCTTCGTCCTTTCTTTTGGTAGGGTATTACTATGTAGCTTGGACCCAGGCTGGTCTGGAACTCACCATGTAGACTAGATTGTGCGATCCTCCTTCCTCTGTGTCCCAAGTGCTAAGCTCATTGACCACCATGCCCAACAACACATTTTTAAAAATAACTTTCTTTAAAAAAAAGCGTTTGTGTATGTATGCACACATACGTGTATATGCATAGATGCATGTGTGTCTGCATGACCCAATGTTCACTATAGGCTGCAGATGCCTAAGGAGGCCGGAGGGTGTTGGGTTCCCTGGAGCTGGAGTTATAGATGCTGTGTGTCACCTGGTATAGGGGCTTGGAACTGAATGTGGATCCTTAGCAATGGCAGTATGTACTCTTAACTAATAAGCCAGCTTTCCAGCCCTCCAAAAACATATTTTTGATTGTTGTTGCTAGGGGCTGGGACTGCCACTGCTGCCTGCTAAATAGCCCACATTGCACAAGCCAAAATGGTCTGCCCACTGCTGTGAAGGTCTGCCATCAACAGAAAAACGGTGATGACAAGGGGTGTGGCTTTCCTGGTAGCCTCTCTGTGGATGACCAGAAGATTGCCAGGAGGTTGCTGTTGAGTTAGAGGGGCCTAGGGGTCCACCTGACTCTGGCATAACCTCGCTTTATCCAGCTTTCTCAGATCCTCACTTTTACTGTTGGGTTAGTTGGTTTTGAACTGAAAAGTGCATCTCTCTCATAAGGTTGTATCAGGATTAAGAGAAAGCTGAGGTGGCTCAGGGATTAAGGGGCACGCTGCACAGCTCTGTTTGAGTTCCATCCCTGGTGCCCATGTGAGGGGCCTAGCTCATGTACATGTACCCACACTTCATGTACATATGCACACCCAATAATAATGTATTGTGAAAAATTTAGAAAATATTATTTAAAAAGAAAACGCATAGTGTAGTGCTTGGGAAAAGACATAGCTAGTGGTGGCTGAATGGGTTACGGTATCTTTAAACCCCAGGGGTGGTACTGTGGCCCCTAGGACTCCAGCACCCTCATATGATGGCAATGCTCACATTAAGTCCCTGCTTATTCCTGCACTGAACTGTGTGCTGAACATCTGAGCTGTTATTACAGGGGAGCAAGGAACACCACCATGGGGTGCCCCAGGCTCTTCCATGTACAGAAGAGTAGACTCTGTATATTCCACCAACTTCCTCCCGTTCCCTTGAAGTCTGTGCTTTTTGTTCTTTCTTATGAGCATCGCTTTCTACTTGGCAGGGACTTGGCTTAGTCCTGGATCCTTTAGGATGCCCTGCTCTTCAGCACTCTTGTTGATTAACCCCAAACTGGACCATTTCTTTCCTTGAGATGTCTCTGTGCCCAGATCCTGCCTTCACCACTATTGGTTTTTACCCTGTGTAAATGGCTGTGAGGGTTTTCTAATGGGTCTCCAATCCTCTAGGCTGGTCTCTTTAACCCCTTTCCTGCACACCTAAGAGTATGGCTGTTAATCTGATTCTGATACCGTGCCTGAAGTCCCTCCATCACTTCTCCTTGTTCAGAGAATAAAGCCAACACACTCGAGCCTGGCATAAGGACCCTCTGCAAACCTTGCTGCATCACATTCTATTTTCACTGCCCACTCGGAGGTGTGGGGACTCTAGGACACACTCCTTATATTTCCCTGATTCTGCATAAAAGTTTGCACAACTCTTGAATTTCCTTTCTGTGCTGCCTCCTTGCTCACAAAATTCTGCTCATTCATCAAAGTCTTTCCTCTTTGGAAACATATCTAATAATTAACACTCATCAGGCACTGGGGCCAGCAGAAATGAACCTGTTGCATCCACACGCTGCTTTTTGCTTGATCGCAGCCAGCCAGGTGGGAGGAGGAAGTTATGGGTGCTCCTTCTGGGCAGTGTGGGTTCCTGGGCAGTGTCTGCCTCATTGCACAGTTCTGGTTGCGCGTCTCCTGTCATACCTGCCTATGATGTCACCTGTCACAGGGCTCCCACAGGTGCACTGTAAGCGCCTCACTGTGAACACTGGCACATCAGTGCAGCCTCCCTCAGTTCCCAGGCTGAGTGTGGGTTCTTCCTGCAGCCATCCAAGGCTAATTCTCAAGTCCCCTGCTGTCTCTTCAGTTATCGATTCTTCCTGCTGTTGGCCATCAGTTGGCTTTTCATTCTGAGCTAATCACTCTCTGGCCTGCATACATGAACCAATGAGTTCACTAGCCAGCTAGCTGGGAAGACAATTTATGTGGCACAGCTGCCTGACTAATCTGACACAACCATTCAGAGGGCACAAAGCCTGCAGGTGTGGGTCAGCTCATTTGCTGTCAAAGTAATTTGGGAAGGGCAGGTCAGACCTCCCAGCTGCGCCTGCCCCTCCTCTTCCCACATTCCCTGAGGCCCACTCACCTCTTCAGCACAGCAATCTCATTCTCGAGGCTACTGTCCCGGAAGGCTGGTGATTTCTTGATGCACTTCAGGGCAAAGAGTTTCCCAGTCACTCTTTGCTTCACCAGGAATACCTCTGAGAAAGCTCCTCTGTGGGGAAGAGGCCAAGACAGAAAATGTAGCTGTGGCTGGAAGAGAGCGTGCCAGAAGCCGAGGGGAAGTGCAGAAGAGGATGTGTGGTTGGCAACAAGTTTCTGTCGTCACCATGGACTCGGGTGAGTGGGGTGCCCACGGCCCATCTGACATGCCAGTGTGCTCTTTCCCTAGTTGGGGGCCAGGTGGCTACTCTCCCCTGCGTAACCCCCCACAGACTCTGCTTTCTCTACAAGGTAAACCCCATCTAGGCGATTCACTGGCCATCAGTGTGGAGCAGCATGGCCAGCAGGGGCAGCAGCGAGAGAAGAAAGGCCCCGGGACCAGCTTAATTAGCTTTTAGTTGTGGATTGTTTTATTTTACTTGATGGGGTCTTGCTACTTTCAAACTGCTCTCAAATTCCTGGGATCACATGATCTTGCCTCAGCTTCCTGACTAGCTGGAACTATGGGTGTGTCTTGTCGACACACTGCTGGTGATCACTGATTGTGTCCTCAGAAGATGAGGGCACACTACCCTCTCTGCCATTCTAGCAGTCTCTGTGGATTCTGGGGCACTGTGGTTGGAACCCAGCAGGGTTTGACATGTGTCCAGGCCCTGGAGATCAGAACGCCAGGTAAGCTGGAGCTTGATGATTCATGTTGGGTTCTTAGCTTTTGAGGTGACTGCTATGCTGATCACAGTTGTGCTGTGTTGTTGGGGAACAAGGACAGGAGAGAATCCTGCATGTCTAGGACAGACGCATTTTTTTCCTGCTGTGTCTGACTCTCTGATGGCTGAATATGCAGGTGTGGAACTAAAGGACACAGGGATGATGGGGCAGCGAAATGCTAACAAATGGGTCTAGGAGGGAGGGTTTGTTTGAGTTCATCCTACCTTTTCTTTGTTTTAAAAGCCAGAACCATAGAGCTCAGATGCCCCTGGGTCCCTCCAGGTTTGCAGTGCTGTGGGGCCAACTTCCCTGGCCTCCCGACTGTATTCTAGCACACAGTGCAGCGTCAGCCCTCTTCTCTCTTTAGTTTGAAGCAGCTTAGCAAATATTTTCTGATTCACTTGTGAGCCTTGTCTCTCTTTTGCCAGCCACCACTTTTTAGCCACCCCCAAGTTGGCAAGGCCCTCAAAGGAAGGTCAGGGCTCTGACACTGCATCACCTGAGCACACAGCCAGACGGTTCCCTGTATGGGGACAGTCTGAGTCTCCTCTCAGTGGTGCCTGTCTGTCTGAGGAAAGTGTGGGCATCTGTCACTGTCTGAGTTCTTGGCCTCTTGGCCAGGGCAGAGTGAAGTGACGCTTTGACAGCATTGGCGAGAAAGCTTGCTAGAGGGAGCAGCCTGTGGACTCCTCGCTTGCCTAGGCCCAATTATTCCTGGCTCATTAGCTGACCAGCTGAGGCTCCGAGGAGGTGAAGACCGGTGGCTGGAGCTGCTGGCTGGCCCTCATCAGAGCCTGTGACCTCCTGGGGATGGGCAGGACTGAGTGGTGAGCATGCCCCAGACAAGCAGAGTCACATGGAGTCAGCCAGGCATGTGATTTCTGCCGAGGGGAGGGCAGACACCAGGGGCTCGGGGCTGTAAAGCACTGGCATGAGGAGCAGGGGCAAGAGGGCTCATGTGGGAGAGGAAGCCACTACAGAAGCTCCTTCTCTTCAGTCAGAATGGACACTGAGGCTGGCTTGGAACATGACAAAGGAGATGAGGAAGCCAAATGGGAAGCCCAGGAAAAATGTTTCAGAGACATTAGATATGGGGACATGCTCCCCCAATTCCTTCCTTCTGTGATCACGTCAAGAATCCTCAGGTTGTCACAGATCTAGGAGTATGTTAGGGGTCACTGGGTACAAATTCTGGGGATACGGGTGGTGTCTCCTGAGGGCTCCAGTGTACTAAAGTAACAGGTACCTTTTCTGCTCATGGAACCCCAGGGCCGTAGACTTCTGCCCAGCTCTCTGAGCTGATCCCCACAGCAGGAAGCCCAGCCCTCTGCCGTCCAGCCCCGGGACTTACGAGCCCAGCACTTCCATGAAGATGAAGGTTTTCCTGATGTTGGTGGTCTGCTTCTTCCAAGAGCTGCAGTCCTCCTCCTCCTTTCGCCCCATCCCCTCCAGAGTTGGTGCTGCCTGGGAAGCTTCGTGGGAGGGAGGGAAGACAAGGTCTGATCAGAGTGTTTCCCAAATAAGACAGAACAGGTTGCAAAAGGATCTCAAACACCCAGCTCATGATGTAATGGCCAGAAGGACAGACTGGGAGCAGAACCTGGAACATGGCAAAAATGAGAGCATTCTCCCACGTGCTTTCTATAATTGCTAGAGCGAAGCCACCGAATGGCTGCTGTGTGTGTGCTGGCTGGGTGCAATAGGGTGGAACCCCCCAGCAATCTGTGCATTAGTGAAGGTGCACAGCACACAGATTAACGCGGTACACCTAGCTCTGGGGCGTGAGCACTTCCTGTGTTTATTCAGACCCTGGAGTCAGCCTGGCTCCTTCCCACCACAGCTCTGCCTCCTTCCCCCATCTTCCTCCTTCCTGCAGCAGCTTCCGTGAAGGAGCAGTGTTCCCCTGCCACCCCCACAGCACGCACACAGAGCTGGGTAGATGTTTGCTAGCTTCTGAACTGAAGTGTGTCCTGACTTTGCATCCGAGCTTTGGGGCTGCATGTGTTTATGAAGCACCTGTGCTGGTCCGGGGCGCACGTGTGATGGTGGACGAGTTGAACCATGGCCCTCCCTCCTGGGGCAGCCAGGCAGAGGAAGCAGGCAATATGTCAGCCAGAAAACTTCCATGTAGATGGCTAAGTGACAAGAGACGAGGTGGGTACCAGCAAGGGTGGTGCATTCAGCTGAGGCCAATGGTGGCACTGTGAGCAGGTTGGATTTACACTGAGACTTGAAGCTGTCAAAGGAGTCAAATAAGTAAAAACTGCACAGAGCTGCTTCACTGGAGAAAAATAAACTATGAAGGCCCCAAGGCCAGGAAGCCAGGACAGCAGTGGGCATGCTCCTGTCACTCTGAAAGTGACAAGAAAGAAGCCAGTTCTGTCGGCACCTGCCCCTCCCACCTGATGGAGACGTGGGAGAATAGGTCCAGTGGTTACGGTAGGTAGGCTCTGACCCCACTCTAAATAAAGAGGAAATGCCCATAAAACCCCCAAGGCCTTTCAGAAGGCTGTGGAGATGGCTCAGGCAGCAAAGTCCTTCTCTTGCAAGCATGAGGACCCGAGTGTGATCTCTAGGAAAAGCTGAACAGACTAGCACCTGCTTGTAACCCCAGTACTGAGGAGGTGGAGACAGGCTTGCTTGGGCTCACTGCTGGGCCAGCCTAGTCTACTCTAGGTCTAAAAAAACACAACAGACAACCTGAAGCCTCTGAGAAATGGCAGCTGAGGTTGTTCTCTGGCCTTGCACACTCATGTGTGTTCACACATGCCCACACACATGTGCACAGAATGCCATGGGTCTGCAACTTTGTCAGATGAACAGCTCAGGTTTGGGGCTGGGTTTGAAGCCTCTCTCTGCTCATCACTCTGTATTAACCTCTTGGATTGTGTCGGGCAGGCTCTGAGGAGGAGGAATAGGGTGCCAGCTTTTGCTAAATGCCTTTTGCAGAGTATGAACTCCAAATCCCTCAGGATCCTTGGTGTGGGGGTGCCTGGACCACTCAGCAGGCAGCCAAAAGAGGCAGGGGGAGCTCTGTAGCTGAGCTTGTCCATGGCAGCATGCCAGTCTTGTGGCTGGACTGGCTAGTCTTCAGGAACAGTTTCCCACTGGGTAAGGCCCGAAGGGTGTCAGGCTTGAAGAAGGTAGGCCCAGGGTAAAGGGGTGCATGTCTAAAGGTTCACAAGAGACCGGACTGGTTTTCCCTCCCACAGAACAGGTCTGGAGTGTGTTCCAGGTGAAGGGTTAATGAAGAGCCTGGGCACGGAGGCTTCAGCTGTGCACATTACTCCCCCTCCAGGAGCCCTGGGAAATGGCTGCCCGCTCTGCAGCAGGCTCCCAGGTCTCATTAGCTGGTCTGTGCTCAAAGTTCCTTTCTTCCCATCTCTCCTAAATAGCTTGAAAAACATAGTATTCTTAGCTGAAGCGAAGCCACAGAAAACATCTTTCCTGCCCAGCGCTCCTCCCATATGCTGAGTCTTAACAGCTCAGCTTCATCATCTGTGTGGAGTGCTCAGCTGCCCAGATCTGGACCCCAACAGCCTCAGGGACTGCACTCCCACAATCCATGATGTCACAAAGACCTCCTGGACAGGGGGCCCAGGTGGGGTGCTCACAGGCATGGGGGGAGGGGCTGCCCACACCTCAGCTGGGTCACGCAGCTTTCTGCTCCAGCCTTCCCTGCCTCCTCTCCCCTGAATTCAGCAATCCAAGTTCTTTCAGAAGAAGGGAAAAATTCAGAGACACCCTGAGCTCAAATATTTGCTTTGCTTCCAAGGCGCTCTGCCTGACACTATTGCCCATGAGAAGGGCCATTGGGTTTTAGCACCTAGGAGCAGTGCCCACACTTCCATGGAGGCCTTCAATAGGCATGCTGGCATGTGTGCCTGGTTCATGCCCCACACTCGTCAACAAAGTGAGATTGTTGTCCTTACAACAATCTGTGCCAAAGACTCCTGGCAAAGAGAATGGCTATGTTCATAGAAGATCATCTGGATCATAGAGGAAACATTCTTTCAGTGAGCATTTATTGAGCACTTCATGTATACCTAGTACTGAATACAGATATTTGCACAATACAGGCCTGGGCCTACAGCTGTTGCAGTCTACTTGGAAAGAATGACTGCATGTCTGCGTCTGTGTAACCACACAGTGAAGTGCTAGGTGAATATGTCAGCAGGTGAATATGTCACAGGTGAGTATGTCTAAGGGGCAAGCATTCTCAGTGTGCAGCGCCCGTTACTGAGCCTGGTGCACACAAGAGGTCCAGCTAGCCTGAGCCCCTGGAGACTGGTCAAGGATGGCTTCAGATGGGAGCTAGGCTTAAGGAGGTATGGGAGGGCAAAGGGTTGCATTTTTTAATTGCTCCGAGCCTGTGCAGAAGGTGACAGCTCAGTTGAAGCCCTTGATGTGAGGTCCTGTTGAAGCGCAGTGGGAGGGAGGCAGAATGGTGCAGAATGCCATGTTGCCTTGCTTGGTGTCATTATCCTGGCATCACGCATAGACTAATGGGACATGAGTCCAGTCCTTGGTCAGTGGAACCTCTCTGGGACATTGTACCTGAGGCAGGCCTCTTCTCCAGCTCCCTTTCCTGCAATGACACTCTGTCTCAGGGAGTTGTCCCCCATAGAGACGAAGACAGTCTTGCTGTTGTAGCTTTGGTCTGGTCTTCCTAGCCTCTTGGGGTCTTTTCAGCAAGGGAGGAGACAAAGGGGGACAGTTCTTCTTAGAGGACATTCCAGTCTACAGCCCTGGCATGGGTGTTCTGACCTGTGTTGGCAGCCAGCCTGGATAGTGATGAGATGTGCTAAGAGATGCTTGGGCCATAAGCCCAGCAGGCAGAAGGCCTCTTCATGGCACCCCATAGGCCTCACTGTCTGCTCCCAGCTCCATCTGGCCTGGGCCCATACTACACCCAGACAGAACGCTAGTGATGCCGGGCCACATCATGACCCCACATCCTGGATCCTCTCTCTGACCCTTCCTTTCTACTGCCTTGCTCCACAAGGCCTCCTGTCATTGATTCAGGACCATTAAAGGAGGCGATGTGACCCCACTAGAGTCTTGAAAGCATTCAATCCACAGCCCTTCCCTCCACCCCACACCATACCCAATACAGGGATGGCATGGTGCCTCTAAACTGGCCTAGACACACCACAAGGCTGTGGACAAGGCCTGAGAATCTTTTGAGTACCATCTCAGATAAGGGTTCTCAGTTCTACCCACAGGGGAGACACTGGTGTGCTTTGAGTACTCTTGCCTGGGCTTCTCAGCAAGGAGGTACCTCTCAGGTGAATTAGGGCACCCCGAGATTTGCTTTTCTCTCCTGGTGCTGGGGATTGCGTCCATCCAGAGCTTCCCACACTAAGCACTCACTCACCCCAGAGCTCTGTCCCCAGCTGTCCTTGTCTTCCTCTCCCAGGGTCGTTGGGAGCATGGCATTGTGGGCCTGGGGTGCTGAGAAGGTGGTTATCAGCTATGTGGTCTGTAAGGAGAATATGTGGCCTGCCTCCAAGCAGGGGCACACACAACCACAGAGCCACGGACGAATCAGACTAGTCCAGGGGATGAAAACTGGGAGGCTTTCTTGACAATTTCCTAAATTCTGGTCTGAACCAGACTCTGTATCATCCTCTGGCATCATTGGAGAACACACCAAAAGCCCCCATCGTAGTTTGGCACTCTGCCTGTGCAGCTCAGGCAGACCTCTATACACCTCTGAAGCCTGACCTTTGTCCTTAGTCCTGAAGCCTTATGTGTGGCTGTGTGTCCTGAGTGGAGCTCCCTGTAAGGAGGCAGCTTTGCGTGGCCCGGACAGTCACGCTCCAAGTCAGCCCCTGAAGAGCTCTGGGACTATAGATACATGCTCACTGCAGTCTACCCTGACAGTTGCCACATGTCCTTGATGAACTGCTCTCTTAGTACCTGTTAGCAGCAGAGGCCTGAGTCTGCTCAGAGTGTACCCTTCCCCATGCGGCTTTTACTCATTTTGAGGACTACACGAAGTTCCCAGCAGTCCGCTGTCATCCATCAGTCCTCTGGTGACACCTGTGCAGCTGTCATGGCTGTCCAGCTCATGGGTTCCAACCCATTGGCCTGCCAGCAGGCAGGACCCCAGAGCAACACCCACTGCGGTCACCCCAGGCCCGAGACCAGCTCCTCCCACTCCCTGCTCACAGACACCTGAAGATGGCTTTCAGCTGCCCTGCAGTGTAGATGGACACCCACACTTCCACATTTAAGCTCAACCAAATCCTCCCTGTGGCTTGACAAGTTGCCTGAAGATTAGGCATGCACATCTCAGAGCAGAAACAAGAGCTCTTCCCACGGCTTGCCCTGGGGGCTGAGAGGCTAGGACACAGGACCACCAGGGCTTAGTCTTAACCATACTGGCCTCCACAGTTTCGTTGTCTAGAGAATGGGAACAGGTATCACCCAGTCAGTACTCCATGAGGTCAAACGCATCAAAGGGCACATGCATCTCCTCAACACCGCACGGCATGCCCACAGTATGGTGCATGAGCCCAACACCAGGCATGGGAGAAGGTGCAGTCTGTGGTGTTTACCTGCTGTCATCCTTCCAGCAGGGCTGGGCCCACTGGGGTTGTGGAGCTACTGCCCCTGAGCCATCACTGTTCTCCTAGGCCCTGGGGTTTTGGGGTTCTAGAAAGCAGACCACTTTCCTATAGCACAACCCCAGGCGCAACCACCATACCTCACACAGTCTTCAGCTTCTCTCAACAGGGAGGAAAACAAGCCTGGGAGTGCTTCTCCACAGGCCATGTGTTGTCCTGAGGAGTTGATGACCATCATCATCTGTATCACACACTGACGGCATGCCTCACACCCAGGCGTGAGGTGAGTCCTCTGTGCACAAGCAGGCCCTTGGCTAGGGCTCTCAGAAGGGACGGTATTGGAGACTCACAGAGGTCAGACAGGCTGAACTCAGGATGCTGCGTCAAGGTGCTTGAGCTTTGACACCGGACAGGCTGTGCAGCCCTGCCCTGAGCCTCCCCCACTTTCTGGCTGGCAGCCGCTTTGTCCCAGCCCCTTGCCATTGACCATGGCTGTGTGCCTGCAGTTGTAGCAGCAGCCACAGCCTTCCCTCAGACTTCACCGCTCCTCCCCTCATTCATGCACAGCTCATTCACTCCCTGGCTCTGGCAGGCTGCTGCGGCTGGGTGCCGTCACCCGTCACTCACACACACTCTGTGTGGCAATTTATTTCTGGCTGTGTGTGTGTGGAGGGGGGAGGGAACAGAGAAGAGCCCTGCTTTTAGAGAGGGAAGCTTTTTCTCTTTCCTTCTAGCTAGAATTGCTCCCGGGCCTTGTAAAGACTGAGCCCCTGGACAGGGCAGCACCAGGCACGTTGCAGGCAGGCTCCCTGTGGCGTTACACCATTTCATAGCTGAGCTACTGACGGATAACGGCGTCCAGGGGAAATGCCCTGATTCACACAAATAGAACGTGGCCATGTTGGGCTTCCAGTGTCCTTGTCAGTATGCACAGGACCTGTTGCCTCTTTTCTGGAGGTGGCCAATGGGATGTCACTTATCTCTTGCCTCCTCCTTAGGTACTACCCTGCTGCATAGCACCTGACTTGTCCCTAGGAGACACAAAGCTTCAATGATCTGAAAGGGCTGAGCCTCCTGTAGAGCTCAAATCCTCATTGTTGGCGAGCTGTGTCTATTGCCCAAGCTGTTCCCGGCTCCAGCTTAAACCTTCGCTTCCTCAGACCTCAGGCTTTCCCCAAAGTTTTCCTCATCTTTCTAAACATGATTCTTATACACACACACACACACACACACACACACACACACACACACACCACAACAACACGAAAAGGACTGGGGTTCAAATACTACCGAGATACAGGATGCAGTGGCGGCTGGCTTTATAGCAGGAATCACCTTACCTCCCTGAGAACCAGTGACCCCGTCGCAGGATGAACTAAAAGCCCACTGACAACTGTAATATACGGCACTATCAGCTATTACTAAGCACTTTATGCTCTGCTCTGTTTTGATATGGGTCTCATCTTTGGCCCTGATTTAGCTCAGGTCCACAGGAATGATGAGCCTTGTGGAAGAGGTTCTTTCCTTACCCGAGACAGAAGCTGCTTGACCCTCTTGACCCGACTCAGAGATTTTCCTCATGATCAGTTTTCTGTTTCCAGAGCGGAAGGCTGGCCAGGCTCACACTGCAGCCACCCTCCACCAGTCTCAGGGTTAATGCTGTGCGTCAAACTTACGTGGAGAGAGGGGGCTAGGCTGTCTAGGGTAGGTGGTGAATCCAAACTACTTTGAGCACTCCACAGAGCCACACTGGGGAAGTTTAAAGCAGACTGAGCCCCTGGGAGAAGTGAAGCAGCTGGCTTATGACTGACAGCTCTGTGTCCGGCATTTTAATGTAGCAACCTCGGCCCTGGGGTGGGCATCTGAGCCCGCAGGGACCTTGCTGCAGAGCCTCAGGCCACCCTCGCCCCCAGGCTGAGGAAAAGCCACAAGCTATCTGTCATGGCCTCTGTGCCCACAAGCTCTACATCCTTGCCAAGGATGCTGGTGTAGGTGGGGTGAACATTCTCCTTTGAGAGCTGGGTTAGGTCCCACAGGTAAAGGAGAGGGGTGAGCTAGAGGAGGGGGCTCCCATCCCGAGCCACAGCTGGCAGTGCACTGAACTGGGCACAGTGCTCCCTATCCCTGTCTCTGCCCACAAGTACAGAAGGTTCCCCTGGGCCAGCCCAGAGGAATGATCGGATGGCTCCCCCAGGAAGCACCTACCAGGTCCCCACAGACTTCTCTTTCCTGTCCCCTACAACTTACCCTTGAGACCATAAGAGCCAGGAGAGATTGACAGGGGCTGGAAGGAAGTGAGTCTTCAGACCCAGTCTCCTTCGGTGCCAACCAGATAACCTCCCCAAAACCCTGAGAAGAAGCAGGCTGTCTTACCCAGGGACTCGTAGAAAGGTGCTCCTGTGGCGGTCTCGGCCAGCAAGCCTGCTCCTACAGGTCTGTGAGCATTAGCTGCCCCAGTGCTTCAACAATAAACCCAATTAAAGGGGAGGAATGCAGGGGTTTTCTTTCCCAGGACTGTAACCAGGCAGCCTTAAAGGGGAGTAAAAGTAGCTAGAGTGGCTTGTATCTCTGCTCGCTTTCCTGGGCTCTGCTCTCCCTCCCTCCCAGCAAAATGTATAAAAAAAAAATTGCTCAGGAGAAACCCTTTGATGCCCGAGTTGCTGCTTACACACTGTGTATTTGTAGGTGCTGTTGTGTTAAATTCTGCCTACATTGATGTGCATAAGAACGGAAGGCAGAAATGTGAGATCAAGTTGTAAACAGGAAAGAAGAGAGGCTATCTGGGATCGCCTGACTCAGTTTCCATTTACACAGCAGTTGCTGCATTGCGTGGTCTAAAAGCCCCTAACCCAGTCCTGCAATGGTATCTATGTCTGTGGAGGAGCAGTGATCCTCCATGAACCTATCATTTGCTTTCTCGAGGAGGAGGGAGAGGAGCCCCAGGCTTGGCTGGCTCTGTCCTCATCCCTGATGCCCCTCCTCTGCACCCTCAACCCCGACTCTGCCCCCAGTCCTAACTCATGAGACCCCGAAGGACAGCTAGTCTCCTGGAAAAGCTCTGTTTCCTCTGGTCCTTCATCTTCGTCTCTGCCTGTAGCAGGGTTCTTTCCCCTCCCTTCTGCGTCTTGTCTTCTCCTTCTCTGGTCTCTCAATGCTGCCCACTCCTGGGTCCTGTAAGTGCCTTCATGAGGACCCCTCACCTGAGTGTGGCCAAGTGTTGGCTACCTTCAACTTCACTTTTCTGCTGGAGTTTTCCTAGAGAGGTTAGTGGCTACAACTACTTCCCAATGCTCTTTGGAAACCCTTCTGAGTTACCCACAGATCCCATTAGCTTTTAACTCGTCCCTTTTATTTTGTGTCAATTGTGGTCTTGGAAAAAATAACATTTCCACAGGTCCATAAGAGAAGCTGTAGTAAAAGGCATCACCCCTTGGCCCTTGGGGTGGCTGCTTTTGTTAGTTCCTGGCATGCCTGTGGTGTGTGTGCTCTTGTGGAGGCAAACAAACAGAGCATGCGTGTGTCTCCTTGTTATGCCTACCGATGCTCTTCTAGTCTGCCTTCTGGCTCTGTGGTGAACATCATGACCAAAGGCAACTGTGGAGGAAAGGGGCTATTTGGATTACACAGTCCTGATTACAGTCCATCGCTGAAGGAAGAAAAGCTGGGAACCTGAATGGGAGCTGAAGCAGAGACCTGAAGGGGTGCTGCTCACTGGCTGGCTCCCCTGGCTTGCTCAGCCTGCTTTCTTATACATCCCAGGATCAGCTGGGTGCCAAGCCGGGGTGTGTGTGTGTGACTCCCCTCTCAGTGGGCTGGGCCTGCCCGCGTCTATCATTACTCAAGACAATGCCCTCCAGATACGCCCACAGGGCAGTCTGCTGGAGGCAATGCCTTAGATGAGATTCCCTCTCCCAAGTTACTCAAGTTTGTGTCAAGCTGAAGAAAGATAACCAATGTAAAGTCCATTTCTGCAGCATTTCCCCAGACTGTCTTATTCTTTGTCTTGCTTTCTTCTCTGTCCTGGGCATTTAGCAGGTAGGGACAGGACAGGCCCTCCCGAGGTGCTGGCTGAGAAGCTGCAGCAGGCAGGGGAAGCAGGCTTTGAAAAGTCTTCAGTGGGCTAGATGCATGGCCTTGGTCACGCGAATCTCTTCTGCCTCACCTTTCCTATCTGTCCTGTGGGACAACCACTGACTTTCCTGCAATCATGGGGTGAAGGTAGAGAGAAGCAGGGGGCAGTGCCCAGTCAGTTCTCAGCAGTGGCAGCAGTGAGCAGTCCCTGGGCTCAAATCGGAGCACTTATGCCCTGAACCAAGTTCCTGTGTCTTTGTTGTTTATAGGCTACGCGGTTCATAGTATAGCACCTTTAACAGACTAAGCTTCCATTCATCTTAGAATTCTCTTAATAAAAACCTCGCTTCCACCTCAAAATTTGCTTACAGAATAAAATCTGGGCTCCTTAGTGCTGAAGGAGGCATTCTGAGATCCAGAACAAACTAGCTCCTGTGTGCGGAATCCCGCTTCTAAGGTTGAAGCCTGACATTTCTGGACAACCTTGATCTCATTCTAAGATGGTGGACTCCCTTTTCTTAGCGGGGGTTCTCTCTACACCTCATCTGGGTAACCCCAGATCTTGTAAGGAGGGCCACATAGCCCTTACAGCAGATTACAGGTCAGACCCTTTCCTGAAAAAACAATCCAGCAAGCATCTGGGAATTCCTGGAAATGTCCCATCCAGCTAAGGAGACAGTAGTTTTCAGCAGTGGTCTTCAGTTGTACTAGGAGATTCCTCCACCATAGGGTAATTACTGTGTTCTCCTTCTTGTGTTAAGACTCTGATACTGTATGTAAAATGAGGCACTATAGTACCACATGTAAATCAAGCAGCCCTGGCACCCCTGACCCTGGCAAATCAAACACATCCATCCTCGGAATCCCTCCCTTTCCCCGGGGTTTATGTTGCTCCTGGTCTCACACGAAGTAAACGCACATGGTCTTCTGCTTCAACACCGGCTGAGACTCATTCATTCTGAGGAAGAATCGCCGCTGGACACCCAAACTTGGCTGCCAATCAAGCAGCTACCTGGCCACCCCCTCGAGTTCCCAGACCAAGGCTTGCTTGCCTGATGGCCAGCCGTGGACCGCTGGCTGCAGCAGGCTTCCGCCCATTCACCAGTGTGGGGCACTGCCTCCGCTGCTGGCTGCTGATCTGTGCCTCACCAGATCTGTCTTCTCGCCAGCTTTGGGCTTGTAAACAGCTCATTTTCTCCCTTTTATACAGGATCTTAACCCAGGGAATGGCACCACTCACAGTGGGCAAGCCTTCCACTTATATATAATAAGGGCAATTCCCCACAGGCATGCACAGAGGCCTATTTAAAGGTGGTTCTAGACTTGGCCAAGCTGACATCTGACATAAGCCATCAAACACATGAAACCTTACGTCATCTAAAAAGCTGCACTCTCCTTTACCACGTTTCTCCCAGCTGGAAGCCAGTCCACAAATTCTTTGTCTTCTGCTGTTTCTCCTGCCTAGAAATCTCCATTCCCATTTCTGTTCCCCACTTTGACCTGAGTATGTGATGAGGACAGAGACCTGGCCTGGAGTCTCTGTCCTTGTCCCAGATCTCTCACGGTACCTGGCTCTGGGAATGTTTCTGGAACCCACAGAAAGACTCTGGAATCAGTTACTTTTCTGTTGCTGGGATAAAACATCATGACCAAAGTGATGTATGGCAGAAGGAGTCTATTTTGGTTAATTATTCTATTATGGCAAAGAAGCATGCAAGTCACAGGCATGGTAGCTGGATCAGGGAGTTGAGAACCCACCCACTAACTCAGCCACAGGCACAAAGAGAATTAACCAAAAGTTGGAAGATTTCAGGCTCCCCAAATCCAGCTTCACACGTCATCTAGCAAGCCCACCTCCTAACCCATCCCCCAACAGAGCCATAAGTTGGGAACCAAGTGTTCCATATCTGAGCCTATGGGGTATGTTCTCATTCAAATCACTATAACCTCTGAGTTGTTACAATAAAATGTACTCAGCGGGGGACTATGTAGCTTTTGGAGCTCGGGAGAGCTAAGCAGCACCTGTGGGCATGGCAGCTTGGCGGGCATCACCGTTTGATTCCATGGGAGCTGAAGTCTTCCCCTGGACACCCACTTAAACTCATCCCATAAAACATTTTTTTTGAGAGCTGTATTGTTTTATTTTTATTTTTTTAATTTATTTATTTTTATCTCAATCACAGGTTAGGTACTTTGAATCCCAGGCGTAGCCCCCTCCCCCATTCCCTCCTACCCTCCCACTCCCTCCCTCATCTCCTTCTTCCCCGCCCCCTCCAAGTCCACCAACAGGGGAGGACCTCCTTCCCTTCCATCCAACCCCAGCTTATCCTGTTTCCTCAGGGCTGGCTGCAAAGTCCTCCCCTGGGATCTAGCCAGTCTGTCACTCCCCGGGCTTATATGGGGGAGGGTCAAAGAGTCAGCCATCAAGATCAT